>MDKI01202083.1:0-37912 GCA_005239505.1 Nicotiana paniculata | reverse complement strand
ATTAGGCTTACCTAGTCCTTAAGACTAGGTGCCATCACGATACCCAACGGAGAGAAATTTGGGCCGTGACAGTTAGTTTATAAACAAATCGTAAAATAATTCTGAGCTCACTGAATTCACAGTGTGTCCATAAGGAATTTAATCCCCTCATTGTTCCCCAAGGTATACGAATTAATTCCTCCCAGGATAGAACGGAATAACTATTCTTTGATAGCGACACTTCAAATCACAGAACTTCAGCGAACTCAACAAACGGAGCAAATCACACTTGACACTTATGTTATTAATAAAATAATGCAACAAAATAGAAAAAAAGGGAGATGATTTCAGAGTTTTCATGTCTGAAAAATGGGGCCAAGCCTCTAAATTTCTAGGTACCTCTTCCATTTTCCATTCACACCCCTTAATAAAAACACAACAATCTTTAACTCCAAAAATATTAACTCTCTCATGTTAGATATTCATGTAGTTTATTTTATAACCATGAGTATGTTTCTTTTTCGAGACACAGACAAACCGAAGCATCTATATAACTTGAACGTATAAATAAATCCAAATAATTTTTTATTGGAAACAACAAGGTTTTGGCTTTGGAAGAATTAGTTAGTGAGATGTCATGAACTATTTTTGAAATGTACCTAGATAGTTAATTTTGAAAAACAAATAATATGAAAGTATAAATGTAACGACCCGATCAGTCATTTTGAGAGTTAGCGGCCCGATCCACTAATAACTGTTTCTCCCATGTCTAATTATGCTATTGGAACTTTTCGGAGCGTTGAGTGGTGAAATCCGGAGTGATTTTGGACACATAGTCCTTAATGTGGATTTTAGCTTTTGGAATCAGGTCGTAGCTAGAACTGTGTGAAGATGGATCCGGAATGGAATTCCGTTAACTCTGTTAGTTTCATTGGGTGATTATGTTGTTAGGAGCGTGTTTGGAATGTGTTTTCGAGGTCAGTTGTAGATTTAGGCTTGAATTGACGAAAGTTAGAATTTCGGCAATTTCGGCCGATCGGTGAAATTTTGATATCGGACTCGGAATGGAATTCCGAAAGCGACATCAGGTCCGTAATGCCATTTATGACCTATGTGCAAAATTTGAGGTCATTCAGACGAGTTTAGACGTGTTTCGGCATCGAATGTGAATTCTAGAAATTTCATAAGTTCTTAGGCTTTCTATGCATATTTGATGATTTTGATGTTATGAGATGTATTTTTAAGGCTCGACCAAGTTTGAATGAGGTATTAGGGTTGGTTGGTGATTTTGGTTGAGGCCCCAGGGGCCTCGGGTGTGTTTCGGGTGTTCAAACGGGCATTTTTGGCCTAATAGCCTTAGCTGGTTTTCTGGTTTTTCTACAACAGTATTTTGCTCTCTGCGATCGCAAGGGTTCACCCGGCGATCGCGTAAGGTAAATGTGAGAGGTCCTGTGATTTTTTCTCTGCGATCGCAAGAAGAGGTCCGCGATCGAAGTGTGTTGAAATCTTGATCTTCGCGATCGCATGACCTGGACCGCGGTTGCATAGAGTATTCTTGGTCTGGGGGAGTTTCAATATTTGTTCTACGCGGTCGCGTGAATCCAACGGCGATCGCGTAGCTCTGGGTCATGAAGGTCCGCGATCGCAGTCATGCGGTCGTGATCGCAATGAAGGCTTTTAGGCGCGTGGCTGAATGCTCTCCGCGATCGCGACTCATTGTACGCGATCACATAGAAGAAATACCAGGGCAGTCTTTTAAAGACCCAAGTCCGAGGGTTTATGTTATTTTCACCTTTTTCGAATTTGAGAGCTCGGGAGAGGCGATTTTTAGAGGCTTTTGCACCTGAGTAACTTGGGTAAGTGATTTCTACCCAACTTAGATTAATTTTCATGAATCCTAACTTACATATAGTTCTTAAAATTCGAATTTGGGTGGAAAATTTGGAAAAAATTGGATGAACTTCATAGACCGAATTATTGAGTTTTGAGTGAGTTTTTGACATCCGATTTGAGAGATTTTTATATGATTAGACTCTTGAGTGAATGAGTGTCCGGAAAATATAATTTTTACCCGATTCCGAGAAGTGGGCCCGGGGGACTTTTTTGGCGAATTTCCTAATTTCGCGTATTGGCTTCGAACTTATTAGTTATTTTGTTTTCTTTAAATGATATTTACACTATGAAATCGAATTGACTAGATTTGGGCCACCCGAAGTTGGATACTCGTGGCAAGAGCGTGGTATAGAGTTGATTAGCGGCGTCAAGGTAAGTGGCTTGCCTAACTCTGTGTTGGGGACTTTCCTTTAGGCATTTTTATACTGATTTTGTTACGTGGACGCTCTGTACGTGAGGTGACGAGTGCGTACACGGGTCATTGTTGCTAAAATTCCATTTTTCCATCCATGCAATCACTCATTTTCATTCCTATATTAGTGTTTCCTGTCTTAACTGAGTAGTTAGCTTAAGAATAAGAAAGCCTACCCATCCTTACTTGATTTCCTCTTATTTGCTACTAGTTGCACCATGCTTAGGTAGTTTTACTCTATTCTTGCCTGTTTTTTTCCTGAACTATTTAATTAACCCGTATCCGACATACTTCTGCAATGCATATTTAAATTGGGACTACGGACCGAGATCCAGGAGCTTTCCGCCTTTATTGTATTGCATATTTAAATTGGGACTACGGACCGAGATCCGAGAGCTTTCCCCCTGTACTGCATTGCGTATTTAAATTGGGACTACGGACAAAGATCCGATAGCTTTTCCCTATAGTGCATTGCATATTTAAATTGGGACTACGGACTGAGATCCGAGAGCTTTCCCCTTGTACTACATTGCATATTTACTGTTGAGATATATGCGGTGCTGAGCCGAGGGCTCTCTTTCTTTTATTAGTTCTTCCAGTTTCCATTAATCTTGTTTATCATTGCTTATCTATATTTCACTGTTTAAATTTATAACTGACTTGTTTTAAAACTCAGTAGAGCCTCAACCTGACCTCGTCACTACTTGACTGGCGTTAGACTTGGCACTTACTAAGTACCGAATGTGGAGTACTCACGCCCTTTCCTGCGCATGTTTTCCCCATCTGCAGATCCAGGTACCAGTGCACCGTATAGTGGCTAGGCGTATCTTAGCAGCTGCTTAGGAGACCGCGAGGTAATTCTGTTGCGTCTGCAGGATCGCACGAGTCCACTTCCTACTCTAGTATAGATATAGGAGATATATAGATACATTTTCCTTATTTCTTTGTATAGAGCTACAATAGTTCAGAGTTTGTGACTTTGTGATGTTCCAGGTTTTGGGAAAGTAAAAGCTGTAAATACCGAGCGGCTAAATTTTATAGTATTGCTTCTTCTTTACTGTTTCTATTATTGTTTTATTTTATTTTCCGCAGATTTTAGGCTTACCTAGTCGTAGAAACTAGGTGCCGTCACGAGACCGTTCGGAGGGTAATTCGGGTTGTGAGAATAAAATAACTATTGAAGTTCTAGAACTGGACCTAATCAAAAGTAAGAATGCTTGAGCTACCTAATGACCAAAATATTATGAGTAACTTATACGAATTTAATTGCCACATAGTTGAAGTTATTCGATAAATTTAATTTTTGTAGCTTTACAGCTTCTTTGGATGATTGTTAACTGTAGTATCCTATCGTATTGTTACTTTAAATACTATATTTATTTTAATTGTTACTTAATTTTATTGGGTCATATCATTAATTCTTTCGGAACGTAACGATGAAATGTGCCACTTTATGTAACGACCGATTTGGTGTGATCACGTCATTATCTTTTCTTTCTCTCTCAATTTCACTCTTAATTATTGTTAAATAATTTTATTTTATTATTTATCCTGCCTTTTATATAGTAATTTTAACCTGTATCATAATATTTATTTAAAATATTGCAAATTTATTCTTCATATTACTGGTACATGATATCATGAAATGACGACAAACGACACAATATCCAAACATTGTAATTGTCAAATGATATAATACAATACAATACGATACGATACAATATAAAACGATATGTAGCAACCATCCAAACAAGCTGCTAAAAACTAAACTATCTTTTAACAAATAATTCTAAGGTGAAAATAACTTTAACATGTAAGTGTGTGTTTAATATTTAAAAATTTGAAATTAACCAATTAAAATTTACCATAATTTTGATAGGATGTAATTTAAGGATCAATGTGTGCACTAAAACTATATTGATAGATGAGTCTAATCTATTTATTTATATTGATACTATCATAAAAACAACAAAAATCTAACATTAAATATTGATCAACTTTCACTTCAGTGACAAATCGACATTGTTATTTGTGGTTGCTAGAGCACTCATTACTTTGACAAGATTTATTAAATTTGCATTGATAATTATAAAAATATTTAAATAAATATTGAGTGAACATCCATTGCTAAACTTTTTTCAGAATTTTTATCGGTAAGCATCCACGACTTTGAAATTCTGGATCTGTGTCATGATCCGAATTTCTACCGTCGGGACCGTGATAGCGCCTAACGTCGCACTTTATAGGAAAGCCAACATTTGAGGTTTGCAATATAGAAATCTTAAAATTTACAGAGATCCACTACAATTCAACACATGGAACTTTAATAAACAAATGAAATTGCATAATAACACTGCGCATATGATATCTATATGTCTAACGACCCATGATCTAGAGTCACAACTCACGGACTACTAAGAATTTACTACAAGTATTTGGCTGAAAGAAAAGAAATGTATAACTGGTTATGAACTAAAGGAAACAGTAAATGAGCATATAGGAGGGAACTCATGGAATCTACGGACGTCGGCAAATCTACCTTGGGTCTCCTGCGCAGAAGTCAGCTACGATCACAGAATCAACTTGGACAGATACCTGGATCTGCACAGAAAATGTAGAGTGCAATATCAGTACAATCGACCCCATGTACTGGTAAGTGTCGAGCCTAACCTCGGCAAAGTAGTGACGAGGCTAGGACACGACGCCACATACAAACCTGAATAGTATAATCATGCTAATGGAAACAACATTATTACAAGAAATAAATATGAAATAATGGGAAGGGTACATACAGTGGGGGATTACAACATAAGGAGTGAGAACAATGATAAGACAAAATTAAACAATAATCCTTAAACGAATTAAACCATTAGAACAACAAAGGAAAACTGCACGGCATCACCCTTCGTGCTTTTACTCTCAACCTCACCAAATAAATAAATATCATGGCACGACATCACCCTTCATGCATTATCCTCTCATAATATACACGGCATCAACCTTCGTGATTTATCACTCACAAATCATGTCAAGACATCACCCTTCGTGCATTAACACTCACATATCATGGCACGACATTACCGTTCGTTCTTTACACTCTTCCTCACAATATAAATAATGCATGCATGACATCATCCTTCGTGCTTTACACTCCTCCTCACCAATCACAGAATTAATAATAACGGATAGATATAAATATCACAATGAAACCAGTATTTCGTCAATGTTTAATATCACAATATAAATCTCAACCTTGAACCAATATTCACAAGTTATCAAATTCACGGTGAAATCGGATATAAGTCTCCCAACATTTCAAATAATAGCGCTAAGCATGGGTAATAGGATCAAAGACTATAAAATTTACAAGAATTGAATTTCACTCGCATGCTATGACTCGACAATAACGCATAGGTGCTTGTCACCTCACCTATACAACGTATTCAACAATCAAACACGTAGAAAATAAACACATGATACCTATTCCCTCAAGTCAAAGTTAGACACGACACTTACCTCGATCCACATGCCACTCACTGTTCAAGTATCGCTTTTCCTCTCGAATTCACCTCCAACTCACTCGTATCTAGTAATAATTAGCTTAATACCATCAATTATCGCTCAAGGAATCAAATTCAATGAATAATTATAGATTTCCCGAATTTTTCAAAAAAAAATCAAAAACCGACCCTGGGCCCGCTTGGTCAAAACATGAAGTTCGGACCAAAATCCGTTTACCCATTCATCCCCGAGCCCGAATATGTAATTAGTTTCGAAATCCAACCCCAAATTGAGGTCAAATTTCTAGTTTTTCAAAAATCCCTAATTCTACCCAAACCCCCAATTTCTACCATGAAATTTCCAGATTTAGGTTGAATTTGTAAAAAGAAGTAAAATATTGAAATAAACTAGTTAAGGAACACTTACCTACAATTTGGGGAAGAAAATGCCTTTGAGAAATCTCCCTAGGTCTCCTACCCTTTTGAAAATAAGAAGAAAATGATTGGAGTTCGATTTAAATGAACTCACTGCTCGCACTTTAGATGCTTGGGTCGCATCTGCACGTGCGGATAGGGCGTCCGTTTCTGCGAAAAGGAGCTGGGCCACTTGGGCCGCACCTGCGAACAGGCTTCCGCTTCTGCGGCCCCACTCCTGTGAGAAAGAGTGCGCATCTGCGGAGAGTTAAGCCTAGGCCTGGGTCGCACCTACGGGCTGTCGCTCGCACCTACGACCAAAGGCTCGCACGTGCGGGCACACCAGATCTGGTGCACCAACATCCTTTGTTGAGTTTTAACTCAACCCGCACATCGATCGAATGGCACCCCAGCCCTCGAGGCTCCAAACCAAACATGCACACAAGTCTAAAAGCATCACAGGACTCGCCCGTGCGATCAAATCGCCAAAATAACACCTTGAACTACGAATTTAGCACCAAAACACATAAAATTCACAAGAACACTTTATATTTACTATCTTCTTAACCGAAGATCAGAATCCCGTCATAACGGACCTGTACCGGGCTCCGAAACTAAAATACGGACCCGATACCATCAAAGTCAAGCATTAAGCAAATTCTTTAGAACCATTAATTTTCTGAAATTCAATTTTAGTCAAAAATTCATTTCTCGGGCTAGAGGTCTCGGAATTTGATTCCGGGCACACGCCTAGATCCCATATTTTACTATGGATCCACCGAGTCCGTCGGAACACAGGTCCGGGTTCCTTTACTCAAAACATTGACCAAAGTTAACTAAAATCGCTTTTAAAATCCAAAAATTATTATTTCTTCTATTTTCCACATAAAAGCTTTCCGGAATTACGCCCGGACTGCGTACACAAATAGAGGAGGATAAATATAAGATTTTAAAGGCTAACGAGCGTGAAATAGAGTCCTAAAACACAAGATGACCCCTTGGGTCATCATAATCTCCACCTCTAAAACAAACGTTCGTCCTCGAACGTTTGTTTTAGAGGTGGAGATTATGATGACCCCTTGGGTCATCATAATCTCCACCTCTAAAACAAACGTTCGTCCTCGAACGAACATAGAAAAGTACATGAACTGGCGAACAAGTTGGGATATCTACTCTGCATGTACGGATCGGACTCCCAAGTAGCTTCCTCAACAGGCTGACCTCTCCACTGCACTCGGACTGAAGGATAACTCTTCGACCTCAACTGACGAACCTGCCGGTCTAGAATGGCTACCGGCTCCTCCTCATAAGTCAAATCCTTGTACAACTAGACAGAGCTAAAATTTAATACGTGGGACGGGTCATCATGATAATTTCGGAGCATGGACACATGGAATACTGGATAAACTGATGATAACCTTGGGGACAACCCAAGTCTATAAGTCACCTCCCCCACTCTCTCGAGGATCTCAAAAGGCCCGATATACCTAGGGCTCAACTTGCCTTTCTTTCCGAACCTCATGAAACCCTTCATGGGCGATACTAGAAGAAATACTCTCTCCCCGACCATGAATACCACATCACGAACTCTTCGTTCGACATAACTCTTTTGGCTGGACTGAGCTGTACCAAGTAGATCATGTATAATCTTGACCTTATCCAAGGCCTCCTGTACTAAATCTGTACCCAAAAACCAAGACTCTCCCAACCCAAACTACCCAACTGGCGACTTGAATCCTCTACCATATAATGCCTCATAGGGAGCCATCTGAATGCTCGATTGGTAGCTGTTATTGTAGGCAAACTCTGCAAGGGGTAAGAACTGATCCCACGATTCTCCGAAGTCTATGACACAAGCGTGGAGCATATCCTCCAAGATACGAATAGTACGCTCGGACTACCCGTCCATATGAGGGTGAAATGTTGTGCTCAACTCAACCCACATACTCAACTCACGCTGTACTGCCCTCCAAAAGTGCGAGGTAAACTGCGTACCTCGATCAGAAATGATAGACACAGGCACACCTTGAAGACGGATGATTTCCCGAATATAAATCTCTGCCAACTGCTCCGAGGAATAGGTAACTGCCACCGGAATGAAGTGCACTGACTTAGTCAGCCTACCCACAATAACCTACACCGCGTCGAACTTCCTCTGAGTCCGTGGGAGTCCAACAAAAAAGTCCATAGTGATATGCTCCTACTTCCACTCAGGAATCTCCATCTGTTGAAGCAAACCACCAGGTCTCTGATGCTCATACTTCACCTGCTGACAATTCAAGTACCGAGCCACGTAAGCAACTATATCCTTCTTCATCCTCCTCCACCAATAATGTTGCCGCAGGTCCTGATACATCTTGGCAGCGCCCGGATGAATTAGAATACCGAGATATGAGCCTCCTCAAGGATCAACTCACGAAGCCCATCAACATTAGGAACACACACACGACCCTGCATCCTCAAAATTCCGTCATCTCCAACAGTAACCTACTTGGAACCACCTTGCCAAACTGTGTCCCTAAGGACCATCAAGTGCGGGTTATCGTACTGCCGATCTCTGATACGCTCAAACAAGAAAGACCGAGCGACTGTACAAGCTAGAACACGGCTGGGATCTGAAATATCCAACCTGACAAACTGATTGGACAAAGTCTGGATATCTGAAGCTAACGGTCTCTCACCGACTGGAATGAATGCAAGGCTGTCCATACTCACTGCCTTCCTACTCAATGCATCGGCCACCACGTTGTCCTTTCCCGGATGATACAATATAGTGATATCATAGTCTTTCAATAGCTCCAACCATCTCCTCTGCTTCAAATTGAGATCATTTTTCTTGAACAAGTACTGAAGGTTGCGATGATCCGTGAAAACCTCACACGACACGCCATAAAGATAGTGCCTCTAAATCTTCAGCGTGTGAACAATGGCTACCAGCTCCAAATCATGAACATGGTAATTTTTCTCATGAATTTTCAACTACCTAGACACATATGCAATCACCCTACCCTCCTGCATCAACACTGCTCCGAGCCCAACATGGGAGGCATCACAATATACCGTGTAAGATCTTAAACCTGATATTAATACTAACACCGGTGCTGAAGTCAAAACTGCCTTGAGCTTCTGAAAGCTCGCCTCATACTCGTCCGACCATCTGAATGGGACACTCTTCTGGGTCAACCTGGCCATCAGGGTTGCTATAGATGAAAACCCCTCCATAAACCGACGGTAATAACTGCCAAACCCAAGAAGCTCCTGATCTCCGTGGCTGAAGTGGGTCTAGTCCAGTTCTTGACTGCCTCAATCTTCTTAGGATCTACATGAATACCCTCTGCTGATAAGACGTGACCCAAGAAAGCAACTGAATCCAACCAAAACTCGCACTTCAAAAATTTAGCATATAGTTGATTGTCCCTGAAAGTCTGGAGCACTATCCGGAGGTGCTGCTCATGCTCCTCCCGACTGCGGGAGTATATCAAGATGTCATCAATAAACACAATCACAAAGAAATCCAGATAAGGCTTGAACACTCGGTTCATCGAGTCCATAAATGCTGCAGGGGCATTGGTCAACCCAAAGGACATCACCAGAAACTCATAGTGCCCATACCGCGTCCGAAAAGCTGTCTTAGGGACATAAGATGCCCTAATCCTCAACTGATGGTAGCCTGATCTCAAATCAATCTTTGAAAAAACCTTGGCACCCTGAAGCTGATCAAACAAATCATCAATCCTCGGCAACATATATTTGTTCTTGATAGTGACTTTGTTCAACTGCCTATAATCTATACACATCCTCATAGATCCGTCCTTCTTCTTCACGAACAAAACCGGCGCACCTCAAGGAGAGTCACTAGGTCTAATGAAGCCTTTATCAAGAAAATCATGCAGTTGTTCCTTCAATTATTTCAACTCTGGTGGGGCCATTTGGTATGGCGGAATAGAAATGGGCTGAGTGCCCGGAGCCAAATCAATGCAAAAGTCAATATCCCTGTCGGGTGGCATCCCTGACAGGTCTCCAGGAAATACCTCAAGAAACTCACGAACAACAGGCACAAAATCCATAGAAGGAACCTTAGCACTAAAATCGCGAACATAAGCCAAATATTCCAAAAACCCCTTCTCGACCATACGTCGAGCCTTCATATAAGAAGTAACTCCGCTGGAAGAATGGCCTGGAGTCCTTCTCCACTCTAATCAAGGCAACCCCGGCAAGGCTAAGGTCACTATCTTGGCATGACAGTCCAAGATAGCGTGATAAGGTGACATCTAATCCATGCCCAATATGATATCGAAATCAACCATATCAAAGAGCAAAAGGTCTACACTGGTCTCAAGACTCCCAATAGTGACCATACACGAACAATAAACACGGTCTACAACAATAGCACCCCCACAGGTGTGGACACATATACAGGGGCCCTCAAATAATTGCAGGGCACGACCAAATATGAAGCAAAATAAGATGACACATAGGAGTAAGTAGACACCGGATCAAATAGAATTGAAGCATCCCTACTGCAAACTGAAACAGTACATGTGATAACAACATCGGAGGACTCAGCCTCGATCTAGATGGAAAGGCATAACATCTGGGCTGGGCCCCACCACCCCGAATCATGTCTCTGGTACGAACTCTGACTGGCGGGCCTCCACCTCTAACGGCCTAAACTCCACCTCTAACAATCTGACCCCTACCTCTGGCTGGCTAGGCAGGCAGTGCGGAACCATAGCATGGGAACTCTGGTATTGCGAACTACTCGATACGTAAGGAAAATATTTAGCAATGTGCCTCGGGTCACCACAAGTATAACATGACCTCGGCTGCTGAGACTGCTGGCCAGCAAACTGACCCTGTCGACCTGAATAACCACCCTAAAAACTTTGAAGAGGAGGTGCACTGATAGAAGTTAGTTGATCATAATAAGGCATATAAGGGCCACGACCACTTGGGGCACTGTGGGATGCCTAGAGTGCTGAATGAAATGGCCTGGAAGGATGGCCTCTACCATAAGTATCCCTGCCTCCAGACGAGGCACTGCTGAATCCACCGGAATGGCAAGGTCTCTTTCCTGACCCCTGACCTCCCAATCCAAGAACCATCTCAACTCGCCTGGCCACATTGGCCGCATCCTGGAAAGAGATCTCGCTCCCCATCTCCTTATCCATCTCCAATATGATAATATACCCATGTTCTGAAGAACCTCATGGCAGCTATCAAGCTACTCCTAGGGGTCCTATGAAGTGGCACCGCTGAAATGAACTGGGAAAATCTTGGTAAACCTATCCAATCTCCACAAAGCCTCGGAGGACATAGCTGCCCCATCACCGGGCGGTGTTGCAGCAACCGGCTGAACTACCCCAACTGGATGGGCTGCTCGAGTCTGAAACTGGGGATACATTTTCTTCAGAGTGTGGGTGGAAGGAGTCTGGGTTCCTCCTCCAGCCTGAGATATGGCTGGTGTAATGCGTCAGTCTGGGCCACACTCTCCATAAGGCCCACTAATCAGACCAAGGCATCCTGAAGCACCGGGGTGGCAATAAACTCCTATAGGACCTGAGCTGGTCCTACCGAAACGGTCTGAGCTGGAACCGCCTCATCGGAATCTACCTGAGGCTCCGCAGCAGAAGCTGCTGCTCGGGCTCTGGGATGAGCCCTGCCCCTGCCTCGGCCTCTGGCACGACCTCGACCTCTGCCCCTCGTAGGAGCTGTTGCTGGGGGATCTGGCTACTGATCAGCGGAAGAAGTGGTACTATTCTCGCCATCTGTGAGAGAATAAGAATATAAGATTTCAATCAGTATTGAGATAACAAGAATCACACGACATAGTTGAATAAAAGTGGACTTGTTCCTAACTTTATAGCCTCTGTGAGATAAGTGCAGACGTCTTTGTACCGATCCTCCCTACCAAGCTTGACCGTGAATTGTGAGACCTACACAACCTAGTGCTCTGATTCCAACTTGTCACGACTCAAATTCCCACCGTTGGGACCGTGATGGCGCCTAACGTCGCACTTGCTAGGCAGACCAACACTAGAGGTTTACAACATAAAAATCTTAAAATTTACGGAGATCCACTACAATTCAACACATGGAACTTTAATAAAGAAACGAAATTGCATAATAACACTGCGCATATGATATCTATATGTATAACCACCCATGATCGGGAGTCACAACTCACGGACTACTAAGAATTTACTAAAGGAAACAGTAAATGAGCATATATGAGGGGACTCCGGGAATCTGCGGACGTCGATAGATCTACCTCGGGTCTCCTACGCAGAAGTCAGCTACGATCACAGAATCAGCTCAGGCAGATACCTGGATCTGCACAGAAAGTGCAGAGTGCCGTATCAATACAACCGACCCCATGTACTGGTAAGTGTCGAGCCTAACCTCGGCAAAGTAGTGACGAGGCTAGGACATGACACCACATACAAACCTGAACAGTATAATCATGTTAATGGCAACAACAGTAATTCGAGAAATAAATAAAAAATAATGGGAAGGGGACATACAATGGGGGATTACAGTATAAGGAGTGAGAATAATGATAAGACAGAATTAAACAATAATCCTTAAACGAATTAAGCCATTAGAACAACAAAGGAAAACTATACGAAATCACCCTTCGTGCTTTTACTCTCAATCTTACCAAATAAATAAATATCATGGAACGACATCACCCTTCGTGCATTAACCTCTCATAATATACACGACATCACCCTTCGTGCTTTATCACTCACAAATCATGGTACTACATCACCTTTCGTGCATTAACACTCACATATCATGGCACGACATCACCTTTTCGTGCTTTACACTCTTCCTCACAATATAAATAATGCATGTACGGCATCACCCTTCGTGCTTTATACTCCCCCTCACCAATCACAGAATCAATAACAATGAATAGATAGAAATATCATAAAGAAACCAGTATTTCATCAATGTTTAATATCACAAAATGAATCTCAACCTTGAACCAATATTCACAAGTTATCAAATTCTCGGTGAAACTGGATATAAGTCTCCCAACATTTCAAATAACACCGCTAAGCATGGGTAATATGATTAAAGACTACAAAATTAACAAGAATAGAATTTCACTTGCATGCTATGACTCGACAACAATGCATAGGTTCTCGTCACCTCACCTGTATTCAACAATCAAACACGTAGAAAATAAACACATGATACCTATTCCCTCAAGCAAAAGTTAGACACGACACTTACCTCGATCCACAGGCCACTCAGTGCTCAAGTACCACTTTTCCTCTCGAATTCACTTCCAACTCAATCGTATCTAATCATAATTAGCTTAATACCATCAATTATCGCTCAAGGAATCAACTTCAATGAATAATTATAGATTTCCCGAATTTTCCCTAAAAAATCAAAAATCGACCCCGGGCCTGCTTGGTCAAAACTTGAAGTTCGGACCAAAATTCGTTTACCCATTCACCCCCCGAGCCCGAATATGTAATTAGTTTTGAAATCCGACCCCAAATTAAGGTCAAATTTCTAATTTCTCAAAAATCCTTAATTCTACCCAAACCCCCATTTTCTACCATGAAATTTTTAGATTCTAGGCTGAATTTGTAAAAAGAAGTAAAAGATTGAAAGAAACTAGTTAAGGAGCACTTACCTACGATTTGGGGAAGAAAATGCCTTTAAGAAATCGCCCTAGGTCTCCTACCCTTTTGAAATAAGAAGAAAATGGTTGGAGTTCGAATTAAATGAACTCACTGCCCGACCTTCGCACTTGAGATGCTTGGGTCGCATCTGCACGTGCGGATAGGGCGGCCGTTTCTGCGAAAAGGAGCTGGGCCACTTGGGCCGCACCTGCGAACGGGCTTCCGCTTATGCGGTCCCGCTCCTGCGAGAAAGAGTCCTCATCTGTGGAGAGTTAAGCCTAGTCCTGGGTTGCACCTGCGGGCTGTCGCTTGCACCTGCGACCAAGGCTCGCAGGTGCGGGCACACAAGATCTGGTGCACCAGCAACCTTTGTTGAGTTTTAACTCAACTCGCGCATCCATCGAATGGCACCCCAGCCCTCGGGGATCCAAACCAAACATACACACAAGTCTAAAAACATCATATGGACTCGCTCGTGCGATCAAATCGCAAAAATAACACCTCGAACTACGAATTTAACACCAAAACACATAAAATTCACAAGAACACTTTATATTTACTATCTTCTCAACCGAAGATCCGAATCTCGTCAAATAAACTTCGTTTCTCACAAAATTTCACAGATAAGGTTTATATATCATAATGGATCTGTACCGGGCTCCAGAACCAAAATACGGACCCGATATCCATAAGCATTAAGCAAATTCTTTAAAACCATTAATTTTCTCAAATTCAATTTTAGTCAAAAGTTCATTTCTCGGGCTAGGGATCTCAGAATTCGATTTCGAGCACACGCCCAGATCCCATATTTTACTACGGACCCACTGGGACCGTTGGAACACGGGTCCGGGTCCGTTTAATCAAAACATGGACCAAATTAAAATAAAAATAACTTTTAAATTTCAAAAATTATTATTTCTTCTATTTTCCACTTAAAATCTTTTTTAGAATTACGCCCGGACTGCGCACATAAATCGAGGAGGATAAATATAAAATTTTTAAGGCTAACGAGCGCGGAATATAGTCCTAAAACACCAGATGATCCCTTGGGTCATCACAATCTACCATTGTATACCTTTCATAAGTGCAGTTCGCATTGGATAAAATCATAATTACCGTTAATAACTTATTTTTGGTAGAACTAATTTAAGATTTTAAGGACATCTATGGAATCGAGTTTTTTCTTTATTAAATTAGCTAAATAAGATCGATATTAATCATCATTTTTATTATTTTACAATTTTTTCTTTTAACTTTTATTATGTAATCAAACACGAATTCTAAAATGATAGTTATAAAAAGTTTTTTAAAACTTTCTATTACCTGAGACGAGGTACACGCGCAATGGATATTATTTGTGCTCTGGTCTATGTTATGTGCTACTCTCTTATGCAGTGATGGGATGTGGGGTTGTATGATCATTCTCCACGCATGTTTTAATTCTGTTCATGCCTTATGACGAGATGGGCAAGATAGCCCTCGTGATGTTGATATGCTCACTGCACCTTAGTTGTGCTTGTTTTCTTCCATGTTTTATTATTTATGTTCATTTTATCACAATTATACTTGTGCACTCTGCTGTGCTTGACATCGGTATTCATGTGATCAGTGAAACCGAGCACTTTGGCTTGATGAGTATTTGGGAGCGGACTGCACGCCGCAACGGATGTTATGTGGGATACCATTTCCTTATGTTTATATTGTGCTTTGTTTTCCCTCTGTGGGATAAGTTGATGAAACTATACTTTGTCATTATATCTGTTGCACTTGTTAGATAATCCTCGTACCTTGCTTTCCTTCTATTTTTCTTCATGCCTGGGTTATTGCTTATTGGGTGAACGGACCCTGTTAGGTGAGAATCTGAGTGGTCCCGTGATGAGTTGTTAGCTGAGCTGCTAGTATTGGCTGAGAAAAGGTTCTTAGACCTAAGGTTTGCACTATCATACTGGGGTGAGGAGTGGTTGGAAGGATGATGATATTTCCGCTCAGATTTAGCAATGGCTCTTGAGGGACAGGAAAGCTTCTTGGCTTATTGACTTCATGGATGGTTGCGAATTTCTGAATGTTTCTTGTGTCATGGTCAATGTTGTGGAAGTACGGAACAAGGTTTTATTCAATGTGAAGCGTAATGCCGGCATCCAGAGTGTTATTAGGAAGCTATGATGATCAGAAGGTATCACTACGGGCATCTAAGTTGTGTGGAATAACGTGTGATTGTGCTCTGGGTTGAAATTGTGGCTCGATTCAGCTTGATCGGGTTTATACAGTGGGATGATGCGAGATTTGTGTCCTATGATGAATTTCAGATGTTGAGATTTGGGTTCTGTCGTAAGGCTATGGACTAAGGATGAAGTGAAATCTTCAGTTAAATTGCGTTATCAATCCTACATAGGTTTGGGTGATGGGAAATCACCCCGGGGTATATGTATGGAAAGTTCATGCAGTGGTTTTATGCCTTTGAAACGACTCCGGACACGTTCGAGGACGAACGTATGTTTAAGTGGGGAAGGATGTAATGACCCAACTGGTCGCTTTGAGCAATTTCATTCGATTTGGCAGTTTGAGTTCACGAGTAGCTTCACACAGTGTATTATGACTTGCGTTCATCGTCAGTTCGGCTTTTTGAGAGCGTCAGAAAGGATTTTAGGAATGACTCTCGTTTTAGAAGTCCGAAGTTGAAGGAATTGACTCAGTGTTTGACTTTTGAGTAATTGACCTCGAATCGGAGTTTTGACGGTTCCGGTAGGTTCGGATAGGTATTTCAAACTTGGGCGTATGCCCGTAATTTCATTTGGATATTTCAAAAATGTTTTGGCATCATTTGGCAGAAGTTGACATAAAGGTTTAAAATCTTCTTAAGTTTGACCATGGTTTGAATTTAAGGCTATCAGATCTAGATTATGGTTTTGGAATTTGGAATAGGTCCGTTTCGTCAATTGGAACTTGCTTGCAAAATTTGGTGTCGTTTGGAGTTGATTTGATGTGGTTCGGACGCTTGGTTGCAATTCTAGAAGTTCTTGAAGTTCATGGTGATTTTCATGTGTTTTGGCATCCGATTCGCGGTTCTAGAGGTTATTTTGGAGTTCCAATCGCGCGAGCGAGTTCATATTATGTGTTCAGACATGCATGAGTGTTTGGTTTGGAGCCTCGGGGCTCGGGTGGGTTTCAGATTAACTTCGAATTGTTTTCTTAACCCTTTTGTGTGTTGATTCTGGTTTTTTCGTATTTGCGAGGTTTTGGTCGCAAATGCGACTACCACAATTGCGAGGTAGTCATCACAATTACGAACCTGGGCTGCTGGGGATTGGGTCACATTTGCAAAGAAAGCACCGCCTTTGATAACTCCCTATCACATTTACGATGAAGGAAGGATTGTTCAGGC
Organism: Nicotiana paniculata; assembly: GCA_005239505.1. Lineage (NCBI taxonomy): Eukaryota > Viridiplantae > Streptophyta > Magnoliopsida > Solanales > Solanaceae > Nicotiana > Nicotiana paniculata. The sequence goes on along the minus strand of MDKI01202083.1, from coordinate 20,689 downwards.
TTTACTTTTGCGAAGAATTGTTCACTTTTGTGAGTTCGCATTTGCGAACCCAGTGTCGCAAATGCGACATCTTCAGCCTGCTAAAAGCTGGGCATTCCAAATCTTAGCTTCATTTTATCATATTTTGAACCCTAGGTCTGAGAGTGGGCGATTTTTGAGAGAATATTTTCATACCAAATCATTGGGTACGTGCCTTTAATCAATTTCCAACTATATTTTGTGATTATATCTTAGATTTAATATCAAATTTATGAGAGTTTAAAGGAAAATTTATAAAAATCACAAAATGTAAAATCATGATTTGAAGTACGAATTGGTATCTAAACTTGATAATTTTTGTGTAGTTGAACTCGTATTGGAATGCTTGTTGGGGTTTTATAAATTTTGTCGGGTTTCGAGGTGCGGGATCGGGGAATTGACTTTTGTTGACTTTTTTCAAATTGTATAAGTATCGTAACTTTGTTAATTAAAATTATTTTCTCTTGCATTGTTTGATTTATTTAAGTCGTCTTTGGATAGATTGAGCCGAGTGTTGGTGAATTGGTAAAGGAAAAGCTAAATTGAGTATTGAATTGGCCAAATTGAGGTAAGTATATTGTCTAACTTTGTGTGGGGGAAATCACCCCTTAGGAATTGAGTCAATTGTACTATCTTGATATGTGAAAGTCGTGTACGCAAGGTGACGAGTGGGTACACGGTTTATATGTGGTATTGACCGGTTAGATTGTGTAGTCTCTTTCCATGCTTTTGAGTAAATTATCATAAAATGTGGTATCTCTTTGTTAGACTACTCTCACATGCTCTATATGATATTTGGACTCTATATTCCTTGGTTGTATTCATTGCCTTCATTATTATCTTGTTACCTCTTAATTGTTGAGTTATTCTATGATTACGTGCTTATCTGTTACGAGTCCAAGTTGTTGTCAATACCTGTGTACTTATCCCGTGCCTTACATGTCTTGTTTCCTTGTAAAGGTTGTTGTATTCCTTTGATTGTTACGTGGTTCCCTTGTTGTCGTATACTCATACTTTTCGTTGTAGAATTTCTTGTAATTGAGTTGTTGAATTGTTGTTGATTGATTTATATTATTATATGATGGGATCGGGTTGCATGATGCAACTGGAGGAATAAGGGTGCTATATATATTGAGGAGGAATAAGGGTGAATTGCTATTATGCGGTGGGATCGGGTTGCACGCCGCCGGTGTGACTGGAGATTTCAAGGTATACCTGCTGGACGTTCGCAGGCTCTGAAGTCATTTTCTGTTGTATTTATTTCCATTGTTTCGTTTATGTCCGGAATAGTGATGTATTTATTATGTATAACTACTCCTAGAAAGGGCTATGACTTGTACTACCGGTTTTGAAAATTGTAAGTTTATAGGGAATTCAATTTCTAAAGTTGTTAGACGCTATTTAATTATTGTTATTCAGTATATGTTAGGCTTACCTAGTCCCTAAGACTAGGTGCCATCACGATACCCAACGGAGGGGAATTTGGGTCATGACAAGTATATATAGATATATACTATATTAAAAGCACGAAGGCTCTTAGCGAAATGTCGTTTGCCTTTTTTACCTTTTAAAAGTAGAGTTCCCACTATACAAAATAATTAATTAATTATTTTCCTATTATTAAGAAATATCTATTTAATTATTTTCCTAATATTTAGAACTTCCAAATCAACTAAATATTATATGTTGAATCCTTCATTATTTAACTAGGCAAGACAATATATTTATAAAAGAAAACTAACACCCAAAAGGACTAAAGTAGGAAAGTTTCATTCACTTAGAACTCTTTATTGTTTGTATAGAATTATAACCAATTATTTATTTATAATTTTAGTAAAATAAAGCTAATTGAAAGAGAATAAATTTAAAACTACAAATAAAATCTCGTGCACATAGCTTTTTTTGGTTTAGGAATTCTTATTTTATTGTGACAGAATATAAAATTTGTTCTCTTTTAGCATGAATATTTCAAAGGATATTCATAATCCACCTTTCAACAAGTAACTTTAAGAAAATAATTAAAGGCTAAAAGGTAGAACTAAACCTAATTTTAATTTTAACATGGATTTTATATTTTTACTACTTCTAAAATAGTATTTGCGTACTCCTTTTCCTGTGAATTTCATATAATTTTATTACAATCACAGACGCTTAGTTCTTTACTAATTTGTTGAAAATAATTATTATATTTTTTCTTATTGATTGAACTAATAGCACAATTTGTATTTTTTCAGCGAGAAAAAAGGTATCTTTTCTCAGTTAGTTGACTTTATTGTGTTTTCTATAATGAATTTAAGAATATGTAACTTTTCAAATAAATGTTTACATAATAACTTAAATGTTCAAGGGTTAATGTGTTCTTGCTAAAACTAAAAATGAAGAATGATAACTTGTAAAACTAAAGTAATGATATTATATAAAATTTGTAATGATTTTTAAGTTAATATATTGACCTGCATGATTGAGGGCTTATATGGGGTATAGTTTCTCTATTTATTATGTGTCACGACCCAAATCCTAATCCAGGTCGCGATGGCGCCCGATACCATTATCAGACAAGCCAACAATTTGACTACTAGTGAGTTCCGTTTATCTTATCAAAATATTTTCCAACACTTACTCGATTTACGCTTAAATATTTGATAGAACGGATAACTTAGGCAACTTTATGAAAATGAATAATCATAAAGTCATAATTAACGATTACATCCAAAAAATAATGTCTACTAATGTGTGTTCCAGGAACTAGTGTCACAAGTCTGCATGCATCTAGTAGAGTAGAATCAAAAGAATAACAGAACTATCCTACGGTCTAAGAAGAGATAGATAGAATAGCAAAAGAAAGGATCCACAATGCTGCTAAAGATCGCCAAGAGAAGCAACTCACCATGAAGTCCAAACCAAGTATGATTCAGGGACGAGCTCCGGACGGATACCCAGATGCACCTGCCTCAGAACCTGTACAATTAAGTACATAAGCGTAGCATGAGTACATAACAAATATGTACCCAGTAAGTATCCAGTCTAATCTCGAAGAAGTAGTGACGAGAGGTTGACGTGACACTTACTAGGGTCAAAATAATATGTTTTAAATGTAGGGCTAAACAGGAAAGGCAATCATGAATAATAATGAAGACAGGAACATTGAATGTCCTTTACAAATACCTTTATGTGTCAAGTTCTCTATCATACAAATTACCTAGTTTTCACTTTTCATGATATTCAACATATACATGATCACAGAACACCCAAACAACTAATAAGACATAACATGCCGTGAACGTACGGCCGATACGACGCGAAAATAAATGTGCACTGTCGAAGTATCGAACGACTCGAACCATAGATGCATCTATTACACCTCTCACGAATCGAACATGCGATGCGGTTGACATAATATTAGGGATACCCCATTTGCGAATCATACATGCGACGCGGGTACCCGCATATATACACATAATAAATAGAAAATCAGGAAATTCAGAAGAGAATATACTTACAGAGAAGGATTCAATAATATAGATTTCAGAATGTAACCTCCTAGATGTTCACTTAATAATTCAAGGATATTAGGCAACCTAAATTAACATTTAAGATTATAGATACGGCACATAAAGCATGCTTGTGAATTCTAAACTCCCCGACATGACATAATAGTAGCTACGCACGGACTCTCGTCATTTCGTGCGTGCGTAGCCCCCACAAAGAAAGACATGCAATTATTGATATTCACCTATGAGGACAATTCCCTCTTACAAGGTTAGAAAGGAGACTTACCTCGTGTCAAGCCTACTTTTCGGGTCAAGAACGCGCCCGAACTCCAAATTCGTCGCCCAAGAACTCGAAACTAGTTAAATATTGCATAAATAAATAAATCTATACTCAAAAGTATGAAATTACCCTATTTAAAGTATTATTTCAACTTAAATTGCAAGATCCCAAAATACACCCCGGGCCCACATGCTAGGATTCCGGAAATTTTCAAGGAAAACAATCGCCCATAATCTAAGGATCAATATTATATAGTTTTTGTATAATTCCATAACTAATTCCTTGGTAAATTCTCATTTTTATCAAAACCCTAGGTTTTACTCTAAACCCATGATTTCTACTAATTTTGTGTTTTATCTACCCAAGAATTCAAGTATTAAACTCATTTTATGGAAGGAATTACTTACCTTACAGTAGCTAGGTCGAATCTCTCCTTTGCAAGCTCTCAAAAGCGTCCAAGTTGAAGAAAATGGTTCAAGAATGGCTAAATCCCGTATTTTAAACAACCTCATTGCCTTCAGGTTTTTCGCACCTGCGGCTCGAGAACCGCACTTGTGGTCTCGCATCTACGAGAAGAATCTCGCACCTACGGAAAATGGGAAGGGGGCCAGTGGTCGCACATGCGGAAGGGATCCCGCACCTGCGGCTCCGATTCTGTGGGAAATGGCCCGCACCTGCGGAACTGGGAAGCCCCCTCTGAGGCCGCACCTGCGAGGCCTTGACCACACATGCGCTGGTCCTTCGCAGGTGCGGTCGCACCAGATCTGGTGCACCAACAGTTCTTCTAAGGTTGATTTTCGCCTCGCGCAACGTACGAATCACATCCGGGCCCACCCGAGGTTCCGCCCAGATATACCAACAAGTCCTAAATCATAATATGGACTCGCTCAAGCCTTAGGAACGTCCGAACAACGCTAAATGTAAAAATCATACCCCAAAACCTATTGGATCTTACTTAAGAACTTTGAGTTCTTGAGTTCACTTTCAACACGCCGAAACGTACCTATATTACTCAGAATGACACCAAATATTGCGAGCAAGTCATAAATGACATAACGGAACTATTCCCGATCTCAAAATTTTGTTTGGACCTCGATAACACAAAAACACGTTCCAAACCTCAATTTGAACTTAAGGGAATTCTTATTTCACTATTTGGCGTCGAAACTCTCCCGTGTCATCCAAAACCGTTCTGAACACATGCCCAAGTCCGAAATCATCATACAAACCTACCCGAACTTTCGAATCTCGATTCCGAGGTCGTTTACCAAAAATATTGACCGAAGCCAAAATTGGCCTTTAAGGCCAACCTTAAGGAACTAAGTGTTCCTATACCACTCAAAACTCCTCCAAACCTCGAACCACCCATCCCCGCAAGACATAAATCAGTAAAAGCAACTACGGGGAGTCTCATTTAGGGGCACGGGGTTCTAGAACATAAAATTACCGGTCGAGTCATTACATTCTCCACCTCTTAAACAAACGTTCATTTTCGAACGGGTCTAGAATCATACCTGGAGTGCTGAACAAGTGTGGATATCTGCTCCGCATGTCCTCCTCGGACTCCCAAGTTGCCTCCTCGACTGGTTGACCCCTCCACTGAACCTTTACGACAGAAAATCTCTTGGACCTCAACTGGCGGTCCTGCCTGTCAATGATGGCAACTGGATCCTCCTCGTAACCCAATCTCTCGTCTAGCTGAATGGTGCTGAAGTCTATCACGTGAGAGAAGTTGGCGTGGTACCTCCGGAGCATGGATACATGAAAGACCGGATGAACTCCTGATAATCTGGGAGGTAAAGCAAGCTCGTAAGCAACCTCCCCAACTCGCCTCAACATCTCGAATGGACCTGTAAACCTTGGGCTCAACTTTCCCTTCTTCCCAAACCTCATAATACCCTTCATCGGCGAGACTTTCAACAGGACCTTCTCTCCCTCCATAAATGATACATCACGCACCTTCTGATCCGCGTAACTCTTCTGCCTAGACTGTGCTGTGCGAAGTCTCTCCTGAATCAACTTCACCTTCTCCAAAGCATCCTTCACCAGATCGGTGCCATATAACTTAGCCTCGCCAGGCTCAAACCACCCGGTGGGAGAACGACATCGCCGACCACACAAAGCCTCAAATAAAGCCATATCAATGATGGACTGATAACTGTTATTATAATAAAACTCGGCCAAAGGATAGAACTGATCCCATTGACCTCCAAAGTCAATCACACATGCTCTGAGCATGTCCTCCAATATCTGAACTGTCTGCTCCAACTGCCCGTCAGTCTGAGGGTGGAATGTTGTGCTGAGCTCTACCCGGGTGCCTAACTCACTCTGTACGGTTCTGCAGAAATACAAGGTGAACTGAGGACCTCGATCTGATATAATGGACATAGACACACCGTGCAACCGAACTATCTCCCGAATGTAGGTCTGGGCCAACCTCTCAGAAGTGTAAGTAGTAGCTACTGGAATGAAATGTGCCGACTTGGTCAACCTGTCCACAACAACCCACACCGCATCAACCTTCCCCAAGGTCCGTGGCAACCCAACTACGAAGTTCATAGTGATGCACTCCCATTTCCACTCAGGTATAGGCATCTGCTGGAGTAGGCCTCCTGGCCTCTGGTTCTCATACTTAACCTGCTGGCAATTTAGACATCTGGCCACATACTCCAAAATGTTTTTCTTCATTCGCCTCCACCAGAAATGCTGCCTCAAGTCTCGATACATCTTTGTAGCACCAGGATGAATATAATACCGTGAACTGTGAGCCTCCTCTAGAATCCTCTCCCTCAGTCCATCAACATTAGGGACACATAAGCGACCCTGAAGTCTCAGAACACCATCCTCGCCAATAGAAACCTCCTTGGCACCACCCTGTAACACTGTCTCCCGGAGAATTGCCAAGTGTGATCATCAAACTGCCGAACCTTGATCTCCCCCAGTAATGAAGACTGAGAAACAAAACGCGCAAGAAATCGATTGGGGTCTGAAAGGTCCAACCTCACCAGGCGATTATCCAAGGACTGAATGTCAAAGCTAGAGGTCTCTCCTCTGCTGATATGAAAGCCAAGCTACCCATACTCTCCGCCTTCCTGCTTAAGGCATCTACAACCACATTCGCCTTGCCCGGATGATAAAGAATAGTAATGTCATAATCCTTTAATAACTCAAGCCATCTGCGCTGCCTCAAATTAAGATCCCTCTGTTTGAACAAGTACTGCAACCTACGGTGGTCCGTATAAACCTCACAAGGCACCCCATACAAGTAGTGCCTCCAAATCTTAAGAGCATGAACAATCGCCGCCAACTCCAAATCATGCACGGGGTAATTCTTCTCATGAACCTTCAGCTGACGTGAAGCATATGCGATAACTCGACTCTCCTGCATCAACACACATCCCAGACCAACGCGTGAAGCGTAACAATAAACTGTATACATCCCAGAACCGGAAGGCAACACCAGAACTGGTGCTGAGGTCAATGCCGTCTTGAGCTTCTGGAAGCTCGCCTCACACTCGTCGGACCATCGAAATGGGGCACTCTTCTGGGTCAATCTAGTCAGAGGAGCTTCAATGGATGAAAAACTCTCCACAAAACGGCGATAATAACCTGCCATACCCAAGAAGCTCCTGATCTCTGTCGCTGAAGTAGGGCGTGGCCAACTCTGGACTGCCTCAATCTTCCTAGGGTCCACCTTGATACCCTCTCCGGATACCACATGTCCCAAGAATGCCACAGAATCTAACCAAAACTCACACTTGGAGAACTTAGCATACATCTTTTGTTCTCGCAAAGTCTGGAGCACAACTCTCAAATGCTGCTCGTGCTCACCTAGGCTACGTGAGTAAATCAGAATGTCATCGATAAAGACAATGACAAAAGATTCAATATAAGGCCTGAACACCCTGTTCATCAAATCCATAAATGATGCTGGGGCGTTAGTCAATCCAAAAGACATCACCAGGAACTTGTAATGACCATATCTCGTACGAAAGGCAGTCTTCGAAACATTCGAGTCCCGAATTTTCAGCTGATGGTACCCCGATCTCAAGTCAATCTTAGAAAACACCTGAGCACCCTGCAACTGGTCAAACAAATCATCGATATGCGACAATGGGTACTTGTTCTTGATGGTGACCTTGTTCAACTAGCGATAGTCAATACACATCCACATAGTCCCATCCTTCTTTTTCACAAATAACACTAGAGCACCCCATGGCGACACACTCGGTCTGATAAACCCCTTAGCCAAAAACTCCTCAAGTTGTTATTTCAATTCCTTCGGAGCCATACGGTATGGGAGAATAGAGATAGGTTGGGTGCCTGGAGCTAAGTCAATGCAAAAATCAATGTCACGATCCGGTGGCATGCTTGGAAGGTCTGAAGGAAATAAATCAGCAAACACTCGAACTACTGGCACTGAATCAATCATCGGGGACTCGGGGGTGGTGTCCCGCACATAAGCAAGATAAGCCAAACAACCCTTCTCGACCATACGTCGAGCCTTCAAGAAAGAAACAACCCGACTGGCCGCACTAACTAAGGAATCTCTCCACTCCAATCTCGGCAACTCAGGAAAGGATAGAGTAACCGTCTTGGTATGGCAATCTAAGACACCGTGATAAGGGGATAACCAATCCATGCCCAGGATGACCTCAAAATTAGTCATATCAAGTAACACGAGGTCCGCATTGGTCTCGAACCCACAGAATGTAACCACACAGGACCGATAAATCCGGTCCACAACCACAAAATCGCCCACAGGAGTGGACACATAAATAAGAGTGCCCAAGGATTCACGATGAATATCCAGGAAATGAGCAAACAAGACTGATACATATGAATAAGTGGATCCTGGATCAAATCATACCGATGCATCTTTACCGCATACTGGAATAATATCTGTGATCACGGCATCTGAGGCCACTGCATCTAGTCTGCCCGAGAAGGCATAGAATCTAGTTGGAGCGTCGGACGACTGGCCTCCACCGGAATAAACAGGAGCTGACTGGGCTCCCCCTGCTTGGCCTCCACAGCTAGGACGACCTCTACCAGCCTGTCCTCCACCTCTAGGTGGCCGAACTGCCGGTGCTGAAATCATAGGCTGATGACTCTGCTACACGGCCTTGCCCCGAAGCCTGGGATAAGTCCTCTTAGTATGGCATGGATCCCCGCACTCATAACAACCTCTCGGTACCATAGCCTACTGCCCTGAAGAACTCTGAATAACTGGAGGATGGTATGAACTCTCCGGCATGGCACTGAAATAAGGACTGGAAGACCCCTGATGACTAGAATACCCGCCGGAAGAACCCTGAATGGCTGGTGGACGGTAAGAACTCTCCGGCATAGCGCTGAAATAAGGCCTCGTCGGAGCACCTCGAGGAGGTGGTGGGGGTGCTGAATATGGGGGCATACTAGGCTGGCCCCTACCAAACTGACCTCTGCCCCTGACTGGAGCACCTCTGAAATCTCCAGAAAATCTATCTATCTTATCCTGCTGCCCCTGGTCTCTGCTCCTCGACTAATAACCTTCAATCCCGCGAGCAATCTCTACCACAAGCTGATAAGGAGTCCCCATCTCCACATCTCGGGACATGTTGGCACTAATACCTGAGTGCAACCCAGCTACAAATTTACGCACTCTCTCGGCATCAGTAGGAAGTATCATGAGTGCATGCCGAGACAGCTCAGAAAACCTAACCTCGTAGTCAGTCACTGACATCTGACCCTGCTCCAGCTGCTCAAACTGATACCACAGCTCTTCCCTCTAATAGGGTGGGATATATCTGTCCAGGAATAACTGAGTGAAATGCTCCCAAGTGAGGGAAGGAGAATCTGCCGGTCTACCAAGAATGTAGGACTGCCACCATCTGCGGGCCCTGCCCTCTAGCTAGAAAGTGGTGAAGTCTACCCCATGGGACTCCAGTATCCTCATGTTGTGCAGTCTGTCCCTGCACCTATTAATAAATTCCTGGGCGTCCTCATGACGCTCGCCTCCGAAGACATGAGGGTGGAGTCTGGTCCATCTGTCTAATAGCTTCTGCGGATCACCGTCTGCAACTGGTCTGGGCTCGGGTGCGGCTGCTACAGGCTGGACCCCGCCTATGGGCAGTGTACACGGGGTCTGGTATACTGCTGTTGCATGTCCTGCGGCCTGGGCAGTATCCCCCTCCCGCTTGGGATGTGGCCGGATCCGCTAGAAATAAACCATCATGAGTCATGGTGTCCATGAACCGCATCATACGGCCCATGACCTCCTGAAATCCCGGTGCCGTCATGAAGTCTAATGGGGCAGGATCTGCGGAGGGCACCTCACCCTGCTCCTCAGTGATGGGATATTCTGTTGGATCTGCTGACGGTGCAACTGGAATAGCTCTGGAACGCCCTCGTCCCCTACCTCGGGCCGGTGCCCTCCCCCGACCTTTGACACGGCCTCGGCCGGTGGGGGTAGCGGCCCCTCCCGGGTCTGAGATATCGGCTGTGTGCGTCCTCACCATCTGTGAGAGAATAGAAGAGTGAGATTAGCATAATATGAACTGCACGATAAAAGGTGAATAAAGAGAGATTTCATAGCACCCTATAGCCTCCCGAAGATAAATACAGACGTCTCTGTACTGATCCGCAAGACTCTATTCGGTTTCCCTGTAACTCGTGAGACCTACGTGAACCTAGGGCTCTGATACCATGTTTTCACGACCCAAATCCTAAACCAGGTCGCGATGGCGCCCGATACCATTATCAGACAAGCTAACAATTTAACTACTAGTGAGTTCCGTTTATCTTATCAAAATATTTTCCAACACTTACTCGGTTTACGCTTAAATATTTGATAGAACGAATAACTTAGGCAACTTTTTGCAAATAAATAATCATAAAGTCATAATTAACGATTACATCCCAAAAATAATATCTACTAATGTGTGTGCCAGTAACTAGTGTCTCAAGTCTGCAGGCATCTGGTAGAGTAGAATCAAAAGAATAACAGAACTATCCCACGGTCTAAGAAGAGATAGACAAAATAACAAAAGAAAGGATCCACAGTGCTGCTGAAGATCGCCAAGAGAAGCGACTCACCGTAAAGTCCAAACCAAGTATGAGTCAGGGACGAGCTTCAGACCGATACCCAGATGCACTGCCTCAGAACCTGTACAACTAAGTACAGAAGCGTAGCATGATTACATAAATAATATGTACCCAGTAACTACCTAATCTAATCTTGAAGAAGTAATGACGAGAGGTCGACGTGACACTTACTAGAATCAAAATGATATGTTTAAATGTAGGGCTAAATAGGAACGAAAATCATGAATAATAATGAAGACAAGAACATTGAATATCCTTTACAAATACCTTTATGTGTCAAGTTCTCTATCATGAAAATTACCTAGTTTTCATTTTTCATGATATTCAATAGATAGATGATCACAAAACACCCAAACAACTAATAACACATAACATGTCATGAGCGTACATCCGATACGATGCGAAAATAAATGTGCACTGTCGAAGGGTCAAACGGCTCGAACCATAGATGCATCTATTACACCGCTCACGAATCGAACATGCGATGCGGTTGACATAATAGTAGGGCTACCCTGCTCGCGAATCATACATGCGACGCGGGTACCCGTATATATACACATAATTAACAGGAAATCAGGAAATTCAGTAGAGAATATACTTACAGAGAAGGATTCAATAATATAGATTTCAGAATGTAACCTCCTAGATGTTCACTTAATAATTCAAGGATATTAGGCAACCTAAATTAACATTTAAGATTATAGATATGACACATAAATCATGCTTGTGAATTCTAAACTCCCCGACATGACATAATAGTAGCTACGAACGGACTCTCGTCACTTCGTATGTGTGTAGCCTCCACAAATAAAGACATGCAATTATTGATATTCACCTATGGGTACAATTACCTTACAAGGTTAGAAAGGAGACTTACCTCGTGTCAAGCCTACTTTCCGGGTAAAGAACGCGCCCGAACTCCAAATTCGCCGCCCAAGGACTCGAAACTAGTCAAATATTGCATAAATAAATCAATATGTACTCAAAAGTATGAAATTCCCCTATTTAAATGATTATTTCAACCTAAATTGCAAAATCCCAAAATACACCCCGGGCCCACATGCTCGGATTCTGAAAATTTTCAAGGAAAACAATCGCCCATAACCTAAGGATCAATATTATATAGTTTTTGCATAATTCCATAACTAATTCCTTGGTAAATTCTCATTTTTATCAAAACCCTAGGTTTTACTCTAAACCCATGATTTCTACTAATTTTGTGTGTTAATCTACCCAAGAATTCAAGTATTAACCTCACTTTATGGAAGGAATTACTTACCTTACAGTAGCTAGGTCGAATCTCTCCTTTGCAAGCTCTCAAAATCGTCCAAGTTGAAGAAAATGGTTCAAGAATGGCTAAATCTCATATTTTAAACAACCTCACTGCCTTCAGGTTTTTCGCACCTGCGGCTCAAGGACCGCACCTGCGGTCTCGCATCTGCGAGAAAAATCTCACACCTGCGAAAAATGGGATGGGGACCAGTGGTCATACCTGCGGAAGGGATTCCGCACCTGCGGCTCCGCTTCTGCAGGAAACGGCCCGCACCTGCGGAACTGGGCAGCCCCCTCTGAGGTTGCACCTGCAAGGCGTTGACCGCACCTGTGGTGTTCGCATCTGCGGCTGGTCCTTCGCAGGTGCGGTCACACCAGCATTTCTTCTAAGGCTGGTTTTCGCCTCGCGCGACGTTTGAATGGCATCCGGGCCCACCCGAGGCCCCACCCAAATATACCAACAAGTCCTAAATCATAATATGGACTCGCTCGAGCCTTCGGAACGTCCGAAACAACATTAAATCTAAATATCATACCCCAAAACCTATTGGATCTAACTTAAGAACTTTGAGTTCTTGAATTCACTTTCAACACGCCGAAACGTACTTATACTACTCGGAATGATACCAAATTTTGTGAGCAAGTCATAAATGACATAACAGAACTATTCCTGGTCTCGAAATTCTGTTTGGACCTCGATAACACAAAAACACGCTCCAAACCTCAATTTGAACTTAAGGGAATCTTATTTCACTATTTGGCGCCGAAACTCTCCCGGGTCATCCAAAACCCGTTCCGAACACACGCTCAAGTCCGAAATCATCATACGAACCTACCAGAACTTTCAAATCTCGATTCCGAGGTCGTTTACCAAAAATGTTGACCGAAGTCAAACTTGACCTTTAAGGACAACCTTAAGGAACTAAGTGTCCCTATACCACTTCAAACTCCTCCAAACATCGAACCACCCGTCCCCGCAAGACATAAATCAGTAAAAGCAACTACGGGAGTCTCATTTAGGGGCACGGGGTTCTAGAATGCAAAACGACCGGTCGGGTCGTTACATTATGTTAGCTAGATAAGTTCAATAATTACTATTTTCAAGAATTTATATTTTTCTATAACTTTTATTTTATCACTCAAACATAATTTTTAATAAAATTTGTATAGTATTTTAATAGTTCATATTTATCGAGATGTGTACGCTCACAATTGTTTGTCATTTTTACCCTCTAGAACTGGCTTTCACGTCAGATAATATAGTAATTTAACTTATTTTTCTAAATTGTAAGAATATTCATTTAATTATTTTTCTAATATTTTAGAATAATTACTAAATTTTTCCTTAAGACTTAGGATTTTGATCTATAAAATCATATTGTTTGATTGGAGTCATTTACATAAACTATATTTAGATTTAGGGTATTGAATTTCAAGCATTTGACGAGAAATTTTTTGTATTGGTTTAGGAGTATTTTTTTTTGTTATAAAAGTTTAGGTTTAGTAGTTCTTGTTCCCCTTTTCTTGGTTTAGGAATCCTTATTTCCTCTTTTTCTTTTTTTCAGTTTTTGAAGTACTTTGTCAAGGTTTACGAGTATTTCTTTTAAATAATAAAGTAATTATTGAGTTATTTTTCTTATATCTAAATTTAATTTCAACTAAAATTTTGTAATTAAATCAAACTTGGGAATGAATCTCGCAATCATAAATGTAGTAACCTCAATCAATTTTAATTTTTACAAAATTCATGTATCAAGCTAATTAAGAAAATATTTTCATTTTAAGAATATAAAAGAAAGTCAAGTGTTGGTAAGATTCAACAACACTAATGGTTGTACTAACAAAAAAATCTAAAAGTGATGTCATAACGGATTTTTTAGTGCAATGAACATAGATTATTGTTGGATAGAAATTATAAATATAGTTAGATATTTAAATTTGGGATGTGCTAATATTAAAATTTGAATCAACAAAAAAAATTGTTCTCCTTAAACTTAAAAACAAATAATTAAGCCTCGATTAACCAAAAAAGTCTTTGATTTAACTAATGTGCGAAAATTTCAAGTTATTTCTTGTGAAATTCATTATATAAATCGGTTATATTATAGTATTAAGTGTCAAATTATTAAAAATGCAAATGTGTGACAACAAAAATGAAACATTAGAAGATACAATATATTCTAAGTGAGTTGTCATTAATTAATTTTTTTTCTTGGTATTCATTTAAACAAATGATAACTCCCTATATTTATTGTAAAATATTAACTTAATGTAGACATTTTAAAAGTTGACATTTGATAACTTGATTTATATGTTCTTCATATACATATATTTTATTGATTGAAGCTAAGCACGCGTGCAACACACGTGCACTAAAGCTAGTACTATACTAAAAGCACGAAAGCCTTTAGCGAAATGTCGTTCGCCTTTTTTAACCTTCGTTAATGCACTTTATATTGGATAAAGTAGTAAATACAAATAAATTGTCTTTTTGAAAAGAAAAAAAAGCCGTAGCATAAATAAAATAATTTACAAGAAGAAAAGAAGTAAAAGATTCCTTCGTTAATTAGTATCCTTAATACTAACAGAAGTGCAACGTAAAATATTTTGGTAAGTTAAAAAGAAAAAAGAATAAGACAATAACTAGGAGACCCATTAATTAATATCCTATAAAAGAGGTCAATTTATTGTAGTTAAAAAAGGAAAAAATATTTGAACGACTTCAAGATTTTTATAGTTACAAATGTTCTTCTGATATTCTACATAGCTATCAGTGATTCAGTTCAAGTTCCGTAATTATAAGTCAAGTTGATTTATATTCTTGTGGTTTTTTATAAGTACTATATTTATATTATAAATTTTATTATGTATATCACAGAAGATAGTTTAGCATATCTATTTTCTGTGAGCATGCAATTTATTGTTTTGTAAGAAACTCCAACAAAGAAAAAATTACATAAATAAGACTTAAATATTTATTAAAAAGCAATCGTATGTAAAGATATAACAAGGTACAATTGATAGAGTGCATGGCTCAAAACTACAAAAAAGATGAAATTGGCCTCATTATCAATGATGCTAGGAATATGGATATCACTGAAAATTTAGAATTTTGGAATATGGAAATCTGTAATAATTGCTATGGATCTAAAATATGCGTCCAGATATGTTATAATAGATTTTTCCAACTGAATATAAGACTTTAATCCCCTTGATAATTTTCGGTGCCCCTTATCTCGCCAACATTGGGTATGTTTGGCCAAATCCTCAAAATTTATTTCTTTTTCTTCGGTTATTATAACTCATGTATTATTTTTTATTAATTAAAAAATAGATAATTTGTGTTTTACTTGTGAAAAAAATAAAATAAAAATATTTGATCAGTTATCTGACTCTGTTTGTACCTTTTAAGATAAACTTAATAGTATATAATTTTCAAAAAGATTTTAGAAAAACTGTTAAATCCTGCAGAGTTTGAGTTTACGTGTTCTAAGTAAAAAAAAGTGTGTCAAGTGTCAACTTGTGAAATTCCAGTAACGAAATTTTAAAGCTGGAACAAAAACTGAAGTTGAAAATATTAACTAAGATGATTGTTTTTTATTTGTTGAGTTAGTTAAATATGATTGACAGTCAATATTTTAGGAACTCATATCTTTTTAACTTTTATTTTATTACTAAAAAATAATTGGTTAATATAGTATTTATGTGTTTTTTGAAAGTATATGCTTATTAAGATAGGGTGCACGTGCAACGCGCATATCTTAAGACTAATATTATATTAAAAGCACGAAAACCTTTAGCAAAATTTTGTTCGCATTTTTTACCCTTTAAAATTAATTTTACATTGGACAAAATTGTCATTTAATTATTTTTACTAATTTTTAAGACTTTGAAATATACTAAAATTTTGATGATTAAATGATTCCTTATTTAAACTATGTAAAAAGACCTAAAATTTAGAATTTCAAAATCAAATAAGATTTTACCAAAAATCGACAACCTAATCGTAAGGACTTTGAACCAAGTATGTGACTTTCTTTTTATTTTTTTTCGTAAGTTTTTTTTTTTTTTTTGGTTCCAAGAATATTATTTTGTTGGTCAAGACGACTCATTAATGTATTACTCTATATTTTATGGCTTATCTATTCTCATCTTAGTCATGTACCCGAGATTTCTTCTTATTTTAGTCGTCTATTACTAATTTTTTATATTTTAAATTTAGTCTTATATCTCATTACTTTAAATCCAATCAATTACAATACAGACCCAATCCAAAATGAATAAGAATATTGTTGAGTAAACGATTTTGTCAATATAATAAGTACAATATTAATATTCATCCAATTAGTCAATATAATAAGCAGGATATATAATTTTGTCTCAATATCCATCTAATTAGTCAATATATTAAGTACAATCTTCATTACTATCCACCTTACACATATATAAGATAAGAAAATTATTTTTAATAAGAGTTGTATATTCTTTAGGAATAAAATTGATTATATTGTGTAGTCTATCATGAGTAATATGAAATACTTTAGAAAGACATCATATGTAGAGTAAGGTGCAAAGAGAACAACGAATTAATTAGTTTTCTCTCTCTCTCATGTTCTGACGCCGGTGTAGAAAACAATGCAAGACCCCATCATCAACTTCGACGGGAGCCGCCTCTTCGCATCCTCCCAAAACCCCCTGACATTCCCCACGAACTCTAGCGTGGGGAATAATCTGTCCAAATCCCCTCATTCAAAGAAAAGTTGCTAGCTTTTGAATCAATGGCAAAAATCAACCAAAATATCCAAGAACCTCCCCCATCCCCTGCCAATTCTTACCTTCAAGACTCACAAAGTGACGCAAAATGGATCTTATGTTACTAGATACACCCAATTCCTGTGAAAAAGAGATCTTAGGAACCAAACTAAATACTCCCACTTCCAGTGTTAAAGAGATCAAAGAAATCACACTAACACTTGCTGACCGGAGTAGGATGTATGCACCATGAAAATACTTTGTTATTGTTAAGTTGGTTGGGAAAAGAATCCAACATCAATATCTAAAAGAAAAAATTATAAAGCTATGGAAACCCACTTAACCGTTTCCTCTAATTGATTTGGGACATGATTTTTTCATTGTTAAATTCTCCAAAGAAGAAAATATGTCCCTAGCCCTACAAAAAGGTCCATGATTCATCAATGATTATTTTCTCTCAACAAGACAGTGGTAGCCAAATTTCGTGGCAGGCAAAGCAAAACAAATCCATACGGCAGTATGGGTTCGTCTACTCCAACTCCCCACAGAATTCTATGATGGCTTAATACTGAAAAAAATTGGTAACTCTATAGGGAGGCTGCTCAAAATTGACGCTTGCACTAGCTCCACACTCAGAGGTAGATATGCGCGACCCTGTGTTGAACTACTGTTTAACCAAATAATTAGATCATTTGACTAAAGCTATTTCTAGGATGAACACGGGTTACTGATAATCAAAGAAATAGAGAAAAACGAGTAATAGACAATATTGCAGAAATATAGAAAAATAAAGCAGATTGTATTCAAGAATCAGATGCCTTCACAAGCTGTATTCCCCTCCCTTATATCGGAGATTCCTTGATATAACGTACAACTCTTGCTATGATTGCCCATTAATGACTAATTATGTTACTAATGGGGTGTTACAAAGGATAACGGTAATTGGGGTACGGTTACATAAGGTACGAGTAATCAATTGTGGGTTCTTGAATCTGCCCGTAGCTTTGTCCAGATTCATTCTGGCCGTGTCTCTTCCCTGTTTTGATCAGGTTGAGTTTCCCGTGGCTGATGAGCTCGAGGGTTTATTGAATCGTGCCTCTTTGTTCCGTACCTCTTCAAAGAATCACATCCAGCTGTCGCGTTCTCCTGTGTCCACATAACTGGCTGAGTTGTCAAGAGTTGGCTTACGTGTGAAACTCTTTTTTACTAATACAGAGAGTCCCCCCACTTACCATATATTTATCAATTAATATTTAGTAAGTGGATACTCATTTATGGCGGGAATATTTTGCCGCCGCTTTACCTCGAAACATTGTATCCTTCTCTGAACCATAGGTGTCGTTTTTCACTTTCATTTAATGCTCATACCACGTGTCCTTCTCGGATTGGTTCTGCATTTACTCGGCACCTTTCAGGGCTTTTTGCGGCTGTGTCAATTCCGAAGTGATACCTTCAATTATAACTTTTCATCATTATGTTTCTTTTTTTCCCATTTTTGACAGTTGTCCTCAAGTATAAATACCTTTCTTCTTTTCTTTGCTTCCACGAAACACTTTCTAACTTTGTCTTTTGTAAAAAACTTTCTTCTTACCTTTGTAAACATGTCTTCTTCAAATCAATCTCAGGGAGTAATAGATATTGAAAATTTAACGCCATCTTCTGCTCCGACTAGGATTCGGAGGGGTGGTAGACTTAGGAGTCTAGGATCCACTCCATCGAGAGGCTCCTCTTCTTCTCAGATAGTTCTCCCTCCTTCTGCTAGGTCTCTAGTTTCTCTGAGATTTAGGGCTTCTCGGTCTTTGTCTAGAGGTAGAGGCGAACGCCTTCGTAAACCTGGAGTTGATGAAATTGTTCCTGCTGAGTTTGTCTTTGCTAGAGATAATCAAGTTCTCGCAGACCAATCTTCTTCCCTTGAGAGTATCGAAAGGTATCCAACCCTTATAACTGAGGGTCAGATTTCCCTTGTTCGTAGGGAGTGTTTTTGGAGGCCTGATTTTCCTGTCTACATTCAGAATAGTAAGCAAAGAATAACGTTTTACAAGATGGGATATTCTTTTGTTTATATGTACCCTTTTACTCTAGGGTTTAGAGCTCCCATTGACCCGATCATAATTGAATTCTGCCGTTTCTTCAATATCTGCTTAGGACAAGTTGGTCCGCTTGTGTGGCGAGTTGTTGCATTTCTTAGGAGTTTAGCTTCTTTAGCCTGGGTGCCTTTTACTTTCAACCATCTTATTCATCTCTACTCTCCTACCTTGTTTTGTGAAGGGTTTTTTACTCTGACTGCTAGGAGCAAAAGAGTGTTGGTAACCTCTGGAGATGATAAAGATAGGGGTTGGTACCTCCTGTATGTTGTTGTACCCGCTGTTGGTTTAGTGGGTGAAGAAAATATTCCCTTCCCTGAGAAGTGGAATCGTGCACGTGAGTATGCTTTAGCTCACATCTATTTACTTTTCCTCGTTTTGACTTGAGATGTTTTACTAACACCGTATATGTTTCTTCTTCTCTCAGCAATCATGGATACTATTGAGAATGTCTCTGGTATCCGTGATTGGGTAGAAAAATTATTGTCCGTTGCTCCTTTAGAAGAGAGATCTTGAAAGTACCTCGCTGGGAGGTATGGCTGGCATGTAAATACCCACGGTAAGTCAAGCTTTTGTTCTTGCTTCTTTCCTTACTCGAGTCTCTTCTTTCTTTGTCGCTTAACTTTTTCCCTTTTGATAGGGTTCTCTGCTCATGGGGTGTCTGCTTCATCTATCCCGAAGATGTCTTTGGCTCAGGACCAAGAGATTATTGTTGGTTCATCTTCCTCGAAGAGGAAGATTGGCGAGTCTCATTCCGTAGAAGAAGAAGAAGAAGGTGCTTTAGTACACAGGCCACAGAGAAGGCAGGTGGTTTCGATGATGAGTTTACACCCATGAACTTTCCTTCCGTGTCTGTGGTTGATCCCTCTACCTTTGAAGATGTTTCACATTCCCCCATTCATAACTCAGTAGATTACTTGTTCCGTGAAGGTTTTGACCTTGCTTCTGACGATGTCCCTTTGGCTGTTGTCTTTCCTGCTTCTTCCAGAGAAGTTGTCTCATATGCTCCTTTGGCTATTACGGCTTTTGTTGTTGCTTTGCCTGTGGCTTCCTCAACTCTTCAACCCTCCGTGCCTGCTGCTTTGCCCGTGGCTTCTCCAGCTCCTCAACCCTCCGTGCCTGTTACTGCTTCATTTCTGCCTGCTTCCATGCCTTCCTCTAGGGAAGTACGCTCTTTCAGCAGAGAGATGCGGCATATGGTAATAGAGGTTCCAGCTGAGGGGAATCTTTTCAAGAAAGCGGGTGAGCCTGAAGTGTGGCTCAAGCCTTTGATAGGTCCCACTAAGAAATCCAAGATAGCCAGCCATAGTGCTCTTACATGGGTTAATGAAGTTGTGCATACCTCTTTGAAGGTATGATGCATTTTATCCTCTTTTATTTTCGTATATGAAATTTATCATATCTGATTGGTTTATTTCTTGTAGATTAATGTTATAGGAATGGAGCTTATAAAGAGGATCTCAAATACGGATCAGGAGAAAAAGAGTTGCAGGCCGATGTTGATAATTGGAAAGCACAGTACGATAGCCTAAGGATTGACATGGATGCTTTAGAAGAGGAAATGAGTACCTTGAAGCGGCAGATGAGGCTCATGGCGGCAGAACTGGCAGTAGAGAAGGCTTCTTCCAGTCAGGCTGATAATTACAAGAGTGTTCTAGAGTCCTCATTTGCTGAGCAGCTGTCCCGCGCCTCAGAGGAGATTAGAG
>ML336764.1:0-52691 GCA_005239505.1 Nicotiana paniculata | reverse complement strand
TATATATATATATATATATATATATATATATATATATATATATATATATATATATATGGCATCATCTTATTAAGTATCAAAAGATAGAATAAATTGGTTAAAAGATCCAAATGAAGTGAGAACACAATGCCTGTCTAATTCCCTCTCACATTACAAACTAAAAGATTAACAAAAAAGAAATAAACATAGACCTAATTCTATATTTATTATATTTCTGAGAAGAATTTAGAAGAAGCTGTAGGCAGAAGCATCCATAGGGTGGATGAGATAAGTCAGAACTAAGGCCACCAGCATCAGCACATATGCAATTCCTTGATCAACTGTTGTTCCTGCAAATTGCATTTTATGATATTTATTTTGTCAAAGTCACCAAAACGTAATTATAATAAATTATAATAAGTGATTTTAGTAACTAGGAAAATAATGCAGATAACGTGTTACAATAGAACCAAAGTTAGGATTTGAAGTTTATGAGTTCAGAATTCTAATACTTTTAATTTGTTGAGTTCTAAATTACTAATAATTTGTATTAAAGTGATTGGATTCAGCTGAACCCGTACCGTCACTGCTAACTCCGCCCCTGTACTGCAACATGTTAAATTACATTAATATTATATAAATTCTTTACACTGCCAGTATAAATAAGTTCGAATTCTGGTCCAAATCTTATCTAGGGTTATCAACACTTCTTGTTTCCTCTTCCACTATGCAGCCTTCCCCATCAATTCTCACCCACCAAAGTTTGATACGATGAAATATTTTACAGGGTAATTGACAAGTTAATTAGGAGTATTATATCAATGCCTATCTTTCCAATATTGTTTCATAATTAGTACTCTCTCCATTTCATTCAGTTTATGTGAACCTATTTCCTTTTTGGTCCGTTTTAAAAAGAATGATCCCTTTCTAAATTTAATAACAATTTATCTTAAAATTTCAATTCCACCCTTAATGATAAGTTTTTTTAACCACACAAATACACTGGACCTTTTTGGCTTGTTTAGGATCATAAATTTCAAAAGTCTTTATTTTTTTTTAAATTACGTGCGCAGTCAAACATGTTCACATAAATTAAAACGGAGTAAGTAACTTTTTAAATGATAAACTTTGGGCATTCTTGACTTGGTTTATAAGTCGTCAAGTTTCATTTTACAGGGGAAACAATTATTTCCATATTTTGTTTGGAAAAAATTAATCAAAATGAGGTATAAAAACAAGTAAATGTCATAAGAAATTGGGGCAGGAAAAAACGCAAAGGAAACAAAGAATTTCATGGTTCAACAACTTAATTAGAACTACTAGCACTACTAGCAAACATTTTGTTAACATATATATATATATATATATATATATATATATATATATATATATATATATATATATATATATATATATATATATGTATATATATATATATATAATAAAATCACAATCATTCTTAATCAATTAATTCTAAATCTACCACCAAAAATTATGGTCCGATGAATAAAATCCATCCATCATTTACCATAACTCTCGAGTCGAGCCTTTGGTATAGTAAAAATTCCGACAGGAAGCGAATTCTTCTTTTAATGGGTCTTACGGGCAGTGGCGGATCTAAAATTTTATGCAAACGGCTTCAATCTTAACTTTAGTCGTAAAATAATAGTTGTCAAGTGAGTTCAAATAAGATATTTATACAAAATTTATGCAGCTTTAATCCTAATTTATATATATACACAATATTATTTTTTGATAAAACGGGTTCATTTAAACCCGCTTGCCACCATTTGCATCCGTCACTGCTTACGGCGGCACAAATCTGGACTAGTGGGAAACCAAAAAAAAAAAGAACTGATTCTAAATCCTAAGTGTAACACAAAGATGTGTAAGGAAGATTAATATTTGTATGAAGATTCTTTAAATTATAATAATATAAAAAGAGTAATTTGAATGAAGATTGAAGAAAGGGAAAAATGGAACATATATACCATCATTGGCAGGAGCAGGAGCAGGTGCAAATTCCTGAGCTTGTGCAAAGGAGATGACAATGGCCAATGCCACAACAAAGATGGCCAACACAGCAACTCTAGACATTGCCATTCTCACAAATATCAATACTCAATATCAAGATTGACCCTTTGAAGGATAGAAATTCAAAATAGATGAAAAAAGATTGCCGACTGATATTGCAGAGGATTTAAAGTTAGACACACTTAGGGAAATTTCGAACAAGTTTATATACATGTACATGACCGTCTAACTCGTGTTATACTCTGTTTTTTTTTTTCTTTCTAATTTGCCCTGTCACGACGTGTGAGAGGTTGGTCATGACTGGGGAAAAGTGATTTTGCTTCAGATCACTCAGGACATGACACTTGATAGGAGGGTGTGGAGGTCGAGGATTAAGGTAGAAGGTTAGTAGGTAGTTTATAGTGTTCACCGATAAGCTTAGTAGCATGCATTTCCCTTTATATTCTTAAATTTTTACTACTGTATGTGATTTTGTTCACCTCAGATATTGTATTCTATGTTGCTATTATTGGATACTATTTATCCTTTATTGCGGTATATGATTTTTTTTATTTTTTATTTTCTCTTCTTCCATCTTTCTCCCTTCCTTTGCTTCCCTCTTCCTGAGCCGAGGGTCTATTGGAAACAACATCTCTAACTGCATTAGGAAGGGGTAAGGTCTGCGTATAGACTACTTTCCCCAGACCTCATATGTTGTGATCAAATTGAGTTTGTTATTATTGTTGTAGTTTATCCCGAAAATTTTAATTTTTTTTATTTCATATTTTAAATATCATGCAATCAAATATCGGTACATAAATTGAGGGAGAAAGTATGTTGTATATATCATGTGGTACCGGCGGTCCATTCTTGAATTATGGGGTCTATCATATTACTATGATGATGCTTTGTAAGCCATGTGCCGCCTCCTTCTCTCCACTCTGTCAAACTTTGTCGTTTTGATTCCATTTTCGTAAATATGTCCCTTTTACTATTTATTCATATTTCCATTTTATACGATGATATTTTTTTGTTCATTTTATGTGAATAAATTAAATATATACAAGGGGTACCGAAATTATCCGTGCTAGCAATAATTAAATGAGTGATGCTTAGAGCTCAATATATCTTTTCCATTTTTATTTCCTAATATAAGAGTGGATTTTTATATTAAGTGGATTAAAATAAGTCATGTTATTAAGGATAAAACTAAAACGTCAAACTGCAAACAATTTTAAATTAGAGAATGGTGTTGTTTTTGAACAAATTTAAAATAAAAGTTTGTGAGACGGGTTGATTAAACACAAAATTTATAATGGTAACCATCCAAACAAGATGTAAAGATAACTTTTAAAATTAGTGATTGAAGTTAATTCAATAAAACAATCATCTATAATTAAAATTACACTAATTTAACGATTTTCTCACTACTGTTTGAAGTTACATGTAATTTCTTGATTATTGAACAATCTCTTAAGTGACTAGCCAGCTTTAGGATCTTTTTACTATTTTCAACATGAAATTTTTAAGAAAACAATTCAAGAGTTTTTTTTTTATTTTTTTTGGTAAATTAATTCAAGAGATTCCAATTCTTGTCACTTTTTGCCCTTTATGACAGACTAACAGCTAAAAACAATACAGTTGGGATTAACGAATATAAATATTTTTAAATAGAGAGTTCCATTACAAACGCCGACTGATACCAAAAAAAACATTAGCTTAATTCGAATATTAAAATGTTACATTTAAAAGTTCCATTAGCTATTATTTAGCTGTTACATAATAATAATAATAATAATAATAATAATAATAATAATAATAATAATAAATAAAAAAATGATTGCTCTATTCAAATGATTGAGAAAGGCTGAATGTAAGTACTAAATGATTAGCGTAATCAACTTTACATATTTCAATTCTTGAAATAAAGGGGTTGACAACCAACAAAGTGTATTTGTAGATCTTATCAAGCTATAAGTTGAACTTTAATTTGAATTTTGCAACTCACATTCAAGTAATAGTAACATATTGTTTGACTTCAATATTTTTGGTGAATCAATTTCACGTCTTTCTTGTTTATTAGAAAATAGTTAGAAGAAAAACTTTTACGTATATTTTCAAGAAGTTTAATTAACATATATAGTTTTTTTAAAATTTCTCTTCCTACGAAAAATTGAATAAAGAGAACTTAGAAGACTTTTATTATGTGTTGTAAAATTCCATCTCCTTTATACTCTTTGTTTCCTTGTTCTTTGTTCTCTGTCCCTCACTTAAAGAAGGTGTAAAGATAAATAGGAATTAAAGAGAAAGGGACCAAAGATAAATAGAAGTATATGTGTTTCTACCATAGCTTTACATTAATATAAAATAGTAACAGAATTTACAATAATAAATATATAGTTCATTTTTCAAATTAGCAAGAGATACCGAATTTACGTAAACCTATAGTTTACATGGTAGATCTGTCCGAGGATGGCAGCATTGGAATAGGAAACCTAATTACGACATGCACATGCAAATGCAAATACAATAACGAGAATGATGATCGACCCAACATGTATTCCAATATTCGACACACGAACAATGACGCAATCGATCACATATTTTACTATATTTTAGAAGTGAGAGTTTGGGGGAGTAAGAACTTATGGGTAAAAGATCTTTTGCTGTGAAAGTGAGACTTTTGGGGACGAGTTAATAGGTAACAGATCCTTTGCGTTGATGGTCTTAATTACTGCTCCAAGAAGACCAACCGGCAAACACGTGGGGTTAAGAATTGGTATTCGTGTCACGAAATGGGCAATTAACTCTCTTTGTTCTTCCCCTCATGATTGTTTCTCTTCTATGTACGCATATTTCTTCCTCTTTTTTCTTTTTGTCATAGGATTTTTTAACTATTTGTTTATCTATCCACGCTATTCTCTCAAAACTTTCTCTCTTTCTCAATTTGGGTCTCTCTTTTCTTGCTCTACTTCTAAGATTTGTTCCCTGCGTTTGGAGGTAATTATTTTTACAAAAATGTGTCAATCCTTTCTTTAAATGAATTGATGAATGAAATGAAAGGTTAATCCTGATTAAGCTTAATGAATGTTAAATCTGTGAGTTTGGTGATGAATGGAATGAGTTTATGCACCGCAATAATAAATACAAGTTAACAACGTGTGTACGATATTTGCGATTGAACTCTCAACAAAATATGTAGATTAAATGCATGCAATGGAAATAAATGTAATAAAGGAGGATATGTCACCCAAATATTGGATGACGAGGGCCAATCAATTCTTCGTTGCAGTGTAGATGATTGTAAACGTGGATGAATACAAGATTTTTGGATCTTGTGGACGTGAAAGGTATCTCTCAACTCAAGAATCAATAGAAAAGACAAGTTTTGTATATTCTCAATCGTCAATGTTACAAATGTGTTTCTTTCAGAAGGTTTTCGATCCCCTTTTTCCTTTTTCCTCTTTCCTCTTTTCTATCTATAGGGAACATTTTTTTGAAACCCTAAGAAAGTACAAACCAAAGAATATTCTAGTAGAATATTCTCTCTTCCTGACCCTAACTTATCCTACCGTCAACGTCTATTTATCTACTCGACCAAACGTCGGCTTCTCCAAAAGGGGGCTCTTCGCCACCAAGCCTTGGCCGACTTAGCCTTCGACACGACCAATGAGGCCATTAGGTTCGATCCAAATTTCGACCAATAAAGTTAGTCCCTTCGCTTATTAAGGTCATGGATCCCACGTCCTTGATGAGCGGATTACACAGTGCTCGTTGTGAGAAAAATTTGGTCGTGACGGTTGGATTGATCAAAGCCAAGTTATTGATTTCCGGCAAAGCTGCAATTGGCGTAAGTGATGTCAGGTGTTGTCATTGCCACGCGCGTCTTCCCAACGTAGGGTCTGTACTGTTGGTGTGTCACAACCCAATTTCGGAGTCGTGATGGCGCCTGTCGCGGAACCAGGCAAGCCTCCCTTTTTAACTAAGCTAAATTCGATTTCCAGTAAAAATACGATTTTTAACGAATTTATTAATAATACCAAGAATCGGAAGTTTTAAAAATAATAGTTGAAAACTAAATTTAAACCTCCAACCCCGAACCCGGTACCACTCAGTCATGAGTTACTATAACATAAAATAAGGAAAAGGAGAAATGGACAACATTGTCTCAAAATAAAGAACAGGTAGAATAAGAAAGAGAAGACGGGGTCGCGATCGCCAGCTGCTACCTCGACAACTCCAATAGAAATGATGACCGCTTCTCAATATCCGCTACCGGATCCCGGTGTACCTGGATCTGCACACAAGGTGCAGGGGATAACGTGAGTACACCAACTCAAAAGTAACGAACCCAAACTATGAGCTGAGAAGTAGTGATGGACAAAACCTCAATTATGTTACAATAAATAACATACAGAATTTAGACATGCTAACAGTTTATCGAGATGAGAAAATATGCCAAGTATGCCAGTATACTCTACATGCCATCATAAAATATATGTATGAAACCAGTATGGATATGCACATAGTGCTCACAGCTCTCCCACAGAAGTCCACTCAGTACTATATATGGCTCTCAGGCTCAGGGAAGTTCCATCCCGAAATATGCATAAACACCGGTGACAGTAGTCACTCTGTACTGAGGAAAAGAGGACAGCCCAGCCCCCACGGAGAAGATCCATCTCTGGAATACAACACTCGAACAATTTCCATATCCAGGGAAGATCCATCCCTCTCATAAACATCAGCTTCGGACAAGATCCATGCCCAGGGAAGATCCATCCCTCACATAAGCTCAGATTCGGACAAGATCCATGCCCAGGGAAGATCCATCCCTCACATAACCTCAGCTTCGGACAAGATCCATGCCCAGGGAAGATCCATTCCTCACATCAATGCGCTCACTGGGTGTAAAAACTCCAGAGGGGCCCTAGTGGCCCAAGCGCCATATCAAGCCAACGAAGGCATGATTTAAATATCGTTGCAGTATGCAGTCCATTCTCATATTTGTCTCAATAACATGCTCTCGGCCTCACTCAGTCATTACTCTTCAGTCTCAATCACATGGATCACAAATGCCTCCATCAGCCTGAAACAATGATAAGTATGCATGTACTTAACAATAATGAGACTGAGATATGAAATGATATGCTATAATAGGACTGAGTACATGACACCAAATAATCACGACATAAGACAGCAATATACGACCACTCGTGTCTCAGCATTTCCGCCGTGAAGCCTAGCATTTATACTTAACATGATTTTTAACATGTTCACAACTTCCACATTAATAGGAGCACATATATCATCATGGAACAATCACTAAGCGGTGCCATGGGATAATCCAGTCCACAATTACTCGGTGCACGCCCTCATGCCCGTCACTTGGCAAGTGCGTCACCTCAACAATAGTCATAAATCATTTAGCTCGGGGTTTCAAACCCTCAGAACCAAGTTTGGAAACGTTACTTACCTCAAAACCGGCAAAAATACTATTCCGCAGTGCCCTTGCCTCTAAATCCGGCCTCTAAGTGCTCCAAATCTACCCCCAATCGAAAAATATCAATTTATCTCAAAAACCCGACCCCCAGGCCCATGTCCCGAAACTCAAAAATTTTTATACAAAACTGTTCTTCATCATATCATGAGTCCGTACATATAAAGAACGCTAAAATCGGAGTTCGTTTGACCTCTCAAATCAATCTCTAAAGGTCTCAAAATCTCAAGCCTTAAACCCACATTTTTCTACTGATTTTTGTGAATTTAACACTGATATTATGTTCTATAATCATCCATAAAAGAGTTTTAAGGTCCAAAACACTTACCTCTATAAAGAAAAATAATGTCCCTCTTCAAAAATCGCCCCCAAAGCTCTCTGTCCGTACAAAAATGGTGTAACAAGGGTTTAAGTCGCAGAGGGTTTAATTATATACTGCCTAGTGATTTCTTCACTTCGATCGCGGCAAAAGCCACGCGATCGCGGTTCGCAGCAGTTCAACCTCACACGATCGCAACCCAATGCACGCGATCGCGAAGACCAATTGACCTCACCCCCACACGCCTGTCATGACCCTACGCGATCGCGACCTAGCCCACGCGATCGCACTTCACCTTCTTCCAAACCTACGCGATCGCAACCCGATTCATGCGATCGCGATGCACAATTTTTCCTGGCCCTCAGAGTGTTCTACGTGATCGCAGCCCTTTCCACGCGATCGCGATTCACAAATCCCTGCTGTACAAAAACCAGAAAAAACCAGCAATTCTCCAAGTCCAAAAATGTCCGTTAACCAACCGAAATCAATCCCGAGCCCCTCGGGAACCAAAGTTACCAACACATCCCATAACATCATTCAAACTTAGTTGCACTCTCAAAACACCAAAACTAGCATCAAAACACCAAATTTACATCGGATTCAAGCCTAAGAACTTTGAAATTTCTCAAATCCACCAATGATGCCGAAACTATCCAAAACAACTCCGATTGAACTGAAATTTTGCAGACATATCCAAAATGACATTACGAACCTGTTCCAACTTCCGGAATTCCATTCCGACCTCGATAGCCTATTTTCCACTGCCGACCGGAAATCACCAAAAACTAACTTTCGCCAATTCAAGCCTACTTCTAAACCGGACATCAAAAAAATATTACGAACACACTCCTATGTCCCAAATCACCTAACGAATCTATCCGATCCATAAAATTTGAATACCGAGGTCGTTTCCCCATAAGTCAACTCTCAGTTGACTCTTCCAACTTTAAGGCTATTTTTAAAGATTAAGCGACTAAACTCTCACTACAACCATTCCGATTTCAAGCCTACCAACTGTAACACATCAATAATAGTATAACCATCCTATGACAAGTCAAGAATAGCAATTATAATGCAGGTTCTACGTAACGACGGACCGCGTCGTTACATTCTCCCTCTCTTAAACAAACGTTTGTCCTCGAACGTGCCAAGGGTTGTTCCAAAAGCCATCAACCATCGAAAAACCTTACCATGCACACACTCGGGTCTCCAGACCCCCAATAGGTACCACACACAACCGAAACACGCGGTTCGTAACAACAATATCACCCACAAGGGGCGAGCACATAAACAGATGTAACAAAAGATTCACGGCGTATCCAGAGAATGGGCTAACTTATGATGAACATGCGAATATGAAAAACCGAAATCAATTAAAACTTAAGCTTCTCGTCACAGACTAAAATAATACCTGGGATTACGGCATCAGAAGCCACCTCATTCGGTCTGACCGGGAATGCATAAAATCGGGCCTGATCACCACCGGATCGACCTCCCCCTCTTGGGCGACCCCTAACTGCCTGACCCCCACCTCTAGCTGACTGGGCGGGCGGTGCAGCTACTGATTCTGAAATCGCGGGCTGACTCCTCTGCTGATAAGTACCTCTCACAAGACGAGGTCAAAACCTCTTAATATGGCCCACATCTCCACACTCAAAGCAACCTCTCTCGAAGAATGGCACTGGGGACTGAAGGGAACCCCTAGCACCGGGATAACCACTGGAAGAACCAGGCATAGATGAAATCTGAACTGGAAGGGCACTGAAAGATGGTTCCACCTGATGCGAACTATGAGGATCGTGACAAACCGATCCACCACGATAACCTGAGCGGCCCAGTTGAGCCTGCCTGAATGGACGGCCTCCGCCGGGCTGAGGCTGCCCTCCTGAAGTTAACCCCACCAAAATTCCCAGACTCTCGAGACCTCTTGGCCTCCCTCTCAATCCGCTCATGGCGGCGAACCGACTCAATCTCTCTGGCAATCTCAACCACCTCCTCAAAAGAAGCGCTAGATACCCTCTCCCTAGTTACAAAAAACCCGAAGCTGATAAGTGGGGCCATCAACGAACCTCCTGATTCTCTCCCTATCCGTGGGAACTAGCCAAATATCATGATGGGCCAACTCGGAGAACCTCATCTCATACTGCATCACGGTCATGTCCTTGTGGCGTAACTGCTCGAACTCCCTGCGCAGCCCCTCCCTGCGGGACTGCGGTATATACTTCTCTAGGAATAGAATGGAGAACTGACGCCAGGTATGGGGCGCTACATCAGCAGGTCTACGCCTCTCATAGGCCTCCCATTAAGCGAGTGCAACTCCTGAAAACTAGAATGTAGTAAATGGTACCCCACTAGCCTCCAGTATCCCTGGTGTGCGAAGGATCCTCTGACATTTGTCCAAAAAGCACTGGGCGTCCTCGCCTTCAGTACCACTAAAAATCGGAGGCTGGAGTCTGCTAAACCTCTCCAACCTATGTTGTTCATCATCAGCTAAAGCTGGGACCACATAATCCTGGGCTGGGGCAACCGGTTGAACTGGAACTGTCCCAGGTGTCTAAAGCCCCTGAGTAACTTTCTCAGGTGTCCGGGAAGCTGGAGTCTGAGTGCCTCCATCGGCTTGAGAAGTAGCAGCAGTAGAAGACACGGCGACGGCCTGTGCCAGGCTGGTGCACACCGTAAAAATCTGGGCTAGGGTCTCCTGAAGATCCGGAATCACAATGGGCACTGCTGGTGCCTGAGCCTCTCCCGCTGGGACCTCAACTGCGGGGACCTGATCATGCGTAGTGGGAGGGTCCACAGGTACTACCCCGGCTGCTAAACGGGCTGCACCCCTCCCTCTGCCACGGCCTCGACCTCGGCCTCGACCTCCAGCTGGTCCTGCTGGTGTCTGATTACTACGATCGGTAGCACGAGTCCTCACCATCTGTGAGAGAATGAAAACAACAGAAGTTTAGTTTGAGAATTCAACAGAGTCGCACGACAGAGTTCAATAATGTGGGATTTTTCTAAAGGTTCCGCAGCCTCTCGAAGATAAGTACAGACGTCTCTATACCGATCCGCAAGACTCTACTAAACTTGCTCATGACTGGTGATACCTATTTAAACTAGCGCTCTGATACCATCTTGTCACGACCCAATTTAAACTAGCGATCGCCAGCTGCTACCTCGACAACTCCAATAGAAATGATGAACGCTTCTCAATATCCGCTATCGGGTCCCGGTGTACCTGGATCTGCACACAAGGTGCAGGGGATAACATGAGTACACCAACTCAAAAGTAACAAACCCAAACTATGAGCTGAGAAGTAGTGACGGACAAAACCTCAATTATGTTATAATAAATAACATACAGAATTTAGACATGATAACAATTTATCGGGATGAGAAAATATGCCAAGTATGCCAGTATACTCTACATGCCATCATAAAATATATGTATGAAACCAGTATGGATATGCACATAGTGCTCACAGCTCTCCCACAGAAGTCCACTCAGTACTATATATGGCTCTCAGGCTCAGGGAAGTTCCATCCCGGAATATGCATAAACACCGGTGACAGTAGTCACTCCGTACTGAGGAAAAGAGGCCAGTCCAGCCCCCACGGAGATGATCCATCTCCGGAATACAACACTCGGACAATTTCCATATCCAGGGAAGATACATCCCTCTCATAAACATCAGCTTCGGACAAGATCCATGCCCAAGGAAGATCCATCCCTCACATAAGCTCAGCTTCGGACAAGATCCATGCCCAGGGAAGATACATTCCTCACATAACCTCAGATTCAGACAAGATCCATGCCAGGGAAGATCCATCCCTCACATCAATGCGCTCACTGGGGTGTAAAGACTCCGGAGGGGCTCTAGTGGCCCAAGCGCCATATCAAGCCAACAAAGGCATGATTTAAATATCGTTGCAGTGTGCAGTCCATTCTCATATCTGTCTCAATAATGGGCTCTCGGCCTCACTCAGTCATTACTCTTCAGTCTCACTCACATGGATCACAAATGCCTCCATCAGCCCGAAACAATGATAAGTATGCATGTACTTAACAATACTGAGACTGATATATGAAATGATATGCTATAATAGGACTGAGTACATGACACCAAATAATCACAACATGAGACAGCAATATACGACCACTCGTGTCTCAGCATTTCCGGCGTGAAGCCTAGCATTTATACTTAACATGATTTCTAACATGTTCACAACTTCCACATTAGTAGGAGCACATATATCATCATGGAACAATCACTAAGCGGTGCCATGGGATAATCTAGGACACAATTACTCGGTGCACGCCCTCACGCCCGTCACTTGGCAAGTGCGTCACCTCAACAATAGTCATAAATCATTTAGCTCGGGGTTTCAAACCCTCAGAACCAAGTTTGGAAACGTTACTTACCTTAAAACCGGCAAAAATACTATTCCGCAGTGCCTTTGCCTCTAAATCCGGTCTCTAAGTGCTCCAAATCTACCAAGTTCAGATTTTTATCATCAAATTATGCTTAAGGTGTGAACCCCAATCGAAAAATATCAATTTAGCTCAAAAACCCGACCCCCAGGCCCATGTCCCGAAACTCAAAAAATTTTATACAAAACTATTTTTCATCATATCACGAGTCCGTACATATAAAGAACACTAAAATCGGAGTTCGTTTGACCTCTCAAATCAATCCCTAAAGGTCTCAAAATCTCAAGCCTTAAACCCACATTTTTCTACTGATTTTCGTGAATTTAACACTGATATTATGTTCTATAATCATCCATAAAAGAGTTTTAAGGTCCAAAACACTTACCTCTATAAAGAACAATGATTTCCCTCTTCAAAAATCTCCCCCAAAGCTCTTTGTCCGTACAAAAATGGTGTGACAAGGGTTTAAGTCGCGGAGGGTTTAATTATATACTGCGCAGTGATTTCTTCACTGCGATCGCGACAAAAGCCACGCGATCGCGGTTCGCAGTATTTCAACCTCACGTGATCGCAACCCAATACACGTTATCGCGAAGACCAATTGACCTCACCCCCACACGCCTGTCATGACCCTACGCGATCGCGACCTAGCCCACGCGATCGCACTTCACCTTCTTCCAAACCTACGCGATCGCAACGTGATTCACGCGATCGCGATGCCCAATTTTGCCTGGCCCTCAGAGTGTTCTACGCGATCGCAGCCCTTGCCATGCGATCATGATTCACAGATCCCTGCTACACAAAAACCAGAAAACCAGCAATTCTCTAAGTCCAAAAATGCCCGTTAACCAGCCAAAATTAATCCCGAGCCCCTCGGGACCTCAACCAAAGTTACCAACACATCCCATAACATAATCAAACTTATTTTCACTCTCAAAACACCCAAAGTAACATCAAAACACCAAATTTACATCGGATTCAAGCCTAAGAACTTTGAAATTTCTAAGATCCACCAATGATGCCGAAACTATCTAAAACAACTCCGGTTGACCTGAGATTTTGCAGACATATCCAAAATGACATTACAAACCTGTTCCAACTTCCGGAATTCCATTCCGACCCCGATATCCTATTTTCCACTGCCGACCGAAAATCACCAAAAACTAACTTTCGCCAATTCAAGCCTAATTTTAAACTGAACATCACAAAAATATTCCAAACACACTCCTAAGTCCCGAATCACCTAACGAAGCTATGTGATCCATAAAATCTTCATTCCAAGGTCGTTTTCCCATAAGTCAATGCTCAGTTGACTCTTTGAACTTTAAGGCTATTTTTAAAGACTAAGCGACTAAACTCTCACTACAACCATTCCGATTTCAAGACTACCAACTCTAACACATCAATAACAGTATAACCAACCTATGACAAGTCAAGAATAGTAATTATAATGCAGGTTTTACGTAACGATGGAACGGGTCGTTACATGCTTCGATTCAAGTGCCATAGACGGCTTTTTGGCCTCGATTTTGATGACACTCAACCCTATAAATAGGGAAGGGATTTCTCATTTGAAATTTTTACCGTCTCTTTCTTCTCAAGCTCTTAACTCTTTCTGTGTTGTTTCTCCATTTCTTGTGATTTCTTCACCTCCAGTTTTCAGTTTCTCTTCCAATCTCTAACCCCATTCTCTCATCTTGTTGCGTACGTATATATATCATATTGTCGTCATGTCGACTTCCCCCCATAGTCATGATGAAGTTTCTGATACACCCCTTTGTCAGTGGCCATTGTTCCTACCGGTGAGGAGCCTTCAATTGAAGGAGACGACAGCTTCCCCACCGTTAAAGAGGTGGTGCCCAAAAACCCTACAGTTAGGAATGATTTTCCTAAAGAACCTGGTCCCGTTCATATACCAGAGCTTTCTGAGTTGAGGCAAGCCGAGTTGGCAGACATGCGGGCTAAGTGTCGAATCCCTCCTCACATCGAGATCATCCCTGTAGAGGGCGATATTGTCTAGGTTTACAGACCAAGGTTTTGCGCTTTTTACGCATACCCTTTCGCGATTGGCTACAGTTTTCCCCTCCCTCGATTAGCCGAGGAATTTTGTCGCTTTTATAGCGTCTGCCCGACCCAGATTTCTCCCTACTTGTATAATGTTGGCCAACTATGCAGAGTTGGCTGGTTGCGATGTTGACCTTCTCCACTTGCTCCACCCGTTCTCGCCCACCTTCTTCAGAGGTACCTTAATACATTTATGACATCGCGGAATAAAGGGATTGGTGGCCGGGATAGATAATAAGGCAAGTTGGCTATTCTAGCACAAATATTTCTTCGTCAAAACTGAGCATGTGGTGACGGACCCAACTGGATTTCCTGAGAAGTGGAATTATAGTCGTAAGTATTTCCTCGTTCCTTCCGCTACTCTTTGTTCTTTCTTTTCTTTTCTCTTTGTTTTTTGACGCATTTACTTGTCATCTTGTTTTCAGTTGTAAGGCGTTCCCCTTCTCTCGTCTTGGACATAAAGGATTGGGTGGCTTGCGTGTTGTCCCATAGCATGGGGATTCGTGATTGGGCATCTTTTCATAAGTGATACGGGCCTAGGACCCTCTAGTTTGGCTTCGCCTTTTATCATTTTCTGACTCGACTTTCTGTTGGTGTCAGGTCGACGAGTTTCTAAAAAGTCGAAGGCGCTTGCTCTTGCCTTCCGTCAGAAGGTGACATTGGTCGTGATGGAGTTTGCTTTAGTCGAGTCGGTACGAGGTCAGGTTCAGACTCCACGGGTAGGGGAGCCTACCTCTTTAGATGTTGTTTTCCCCGTCGATGTCCCGTCTCAGCAGGTTCTCCTTCTTACCGATGAGTTTTCTCGTGGCGAGGAACCGTCGTCGAGGAAGAGGCGGAGGGTGGAAACGGGGAAGGTCATGTTTGTTGAAGAGGCGGAAAGTGTCATGGCTCTTGAGGCGGGGCCTGAGTCATTTCCATCCATTGAGGCGGCTATTGCGTCGGATGTTGTTATGAAGGAGAGGCCTTCTAGGGACGAAGGATCCAGTAGTGGCGAAGAGATCGTGCAGGTAGTTGAAGGTGGCTCTTCGTTGGTTGTGATGAAAGATGGTGGTGTCCCCGCAGGGGATGTTGACTCTAGTTTTGACAGCAAACACGAGGAGGTTAGGGCCTTTACTGAGAGGGCTACTCGTGTGGAGATAAGGATGGAAGGCCCTAATCACCACATAATCATCCTCGTAGATTACAACCTCTTGGTCGACACAGAGCGTGTGGCACCGTCTTTCGCCCCTTTGTGTGCTGAGGCAGAGAACACGATGTTGCGAACATTGAGGGATACCGACCTTTCTCTAAGCATATCGGGCATGGCTTTGCGGGTGAGTTCCTACTTCCCTTCCAAGTTTTTTTTTTTGCGTGATTCACTGGTATCATTGTATTTTGGCTAATCTGTCTCTTTTTGTTCATTAAACTCTCATCTTGGAGATCAAGCGCGACCGCCGAGAGGATGAGGGGGTTGCTCTCTATAGGAGGATTGAGTCCAAATACAGAGAGTATCTCTCTAAGTACCGGAAGGTGTTCAGGAGAGTTGGTGAGGACGACCAATTCCAAGAGTTATGTTATGAGATTGGGAGGAAAGACGAAGAGCTGAAAGAGAAGGACAAAGAGCTTATGAAGGCTATTAGTCGGTGCAGTGAGTTGGAGGAGACGCTGAAGTCTAAAGAGGACGAGCTTGAACTGAGCAAGAGGATAATGGTCGAGAACTCAGATCTCCAGGCACAGGTGGCGTCATTGAAGGTTGAGCTCGAATGGAACGAGGCGAGGACTATCGATTTGAGGATCGAGTTAAGTGCTAAAGTCAGGGAATTGGACCTGGCTGAGAGTTCCAAGATGGCCTCGACAGCG
This sequence comes from Nicotiana paniculata, assembly GCA_005239505.1. Taxonomy (NCBI): domain Eukaryota; kingdom Viridiplantae; phylum Streptophyta; class Magnoliopsida; order Solanales; family Solanaceae; genus Nicotiana; species Nicotiana paniculata. The sequence continues at coordinate 36,557 of ML336764.1, read as the reverse complement.
GAGGCGGAAGCTCTAGCGGGTACCTTGCGCGTCTGCAGGTCTGAGCGAGCAAGTGAAGCAGAGACTTCAGCACTTAAGGTGGGGAGGTTGGAGGAACAAGTTAGGAATCTAGAGGTGGAGTTGTCAGGGTTAAATGAGCAAATCGTGCTCCTGAAGGACGAGAAGGAACAGCTGGCCCAGATGCCTACTTCTCAAGCTTATGCCGATGCGAATGTGTCGCAGGAGTTATACGAGATGTGGGTTCATGTTGAGGCTCAGCTCGACATGTACAAATCTTTAAGGGCTGCCGGGAAGGTTTCTAAAGGAGCTTACCGATGTTCGTGTTAAGGCGGGGGTAGCCCGTGAAGCTTGTGGCTATGCACCTAATACGCCTGGCGGGGATGAAAATGAAGATATCGTGGATGGGCTTGCCTCTGATCCTTGGTATGACGACGAATATGTTGGAGGGGATGATGCGGCGTAAGACCTTGTACTTGATTTTTGGTTGTTTTGCTACTTTTGTGAGGGCGTACTCGAGCCCTTTGTAAAAAAAAAAAGAGTAATGTAACTCAATCAATTTATAATGGAATGGTTACCCCTTGCTATATGTTTTTGGATTCACGCTTTCTTGTTGTTTGTCTTATTTCATTGTGATGTTGTTCCCGGGGAGGCTGATCGTAGTCTAACTTGAGGTCGGGATGTAGTAGAGCGTAGAGTACATTTGTTGAATGTGATATGATTCGAGCAAGGTCGAATGTGTGTGATTCGAGCGAGGTCGAATGTAGGTGATTCGAGCGAGGCCGAATGTAGGTGATTCGAGCGAGGCCGAATGTAGGTGATTCGAGCGAGGGGGAATGTAGGTGATTCGAGCGAGGCCGAATGTAGGTGATTCGAGCGAGGCTGAATGTAGGTGATTCGAGCGAGGCCGAATGTAGGTGATTCGAGCGAGGCCGAATGTAGGTGATTCGAGCGAGGGGGAATGTAGGTGATTCGAGCGAGGCCGAATGTAGGTGATTCGAGCGAGGCTGAATGTAGGTGATTCGAGCGAGGCCGAATGTAGGTGATTCGAGCGAGGCCGAATGTAGGTGATTCGAGCGAGGTCGAATGTAGGTGATTCGAGCGAGGTCGAATGTAGGTGATTCGAGCGATGTCGAATGTAGGTAGTTCGAGCGAGGTCGAACGTAGGTGATTCGAGCGAGGTCGAATGTGAGTGATACAAGCGAGGTCGAATGTGAGTGATTAGAGCGAGGTTGAATGTAAGTGTAGAATGTGGGATGTAGAGCGATTTGGAGTTGTGCGAAAAATGATGCATGTTGCTTTGTTTATTCATTTCATTGGATAATATTACATACTTTTGTCAATACATACATTTGAGAAGTTCTCAGTCTACCTAGTCCTTTCATCGGTCTGCCTGGAGTAGTTGATAGGCAGAGCGATGAATAACAAACTTGAACTTCGAGGCGCCCCCTTCACCGCCTCATTAAAAACCTCCTCGGTAAAACCCAACTAGGGATAAAAAACCTAGTGAGGGAAAAGGAGTACGACTTAGAAGGCGTTTGTTTTCAGAAGTTGAAGTACTTGAGGTGAGTGACGTTTCAATTGTTTGGTAGCAGTTTTCCTTCCATTGTCTCTAGTTGAAATGACCGTTTGTTAACTGTTGCTATGATTTTGTATGGTCCGTTCCAGTTGGTTCCTAGCTTGCCCTCTCTTGGGTCTTTTCTTTCCTGTGTTTTGGTCTTGAGCACGTAGTCCCCGAGTTTTAGTGGTGTGACTTTGTCCTTTTTGTTGTAGTATCGTTCTGCCTGCTGTTTTTTGGCGATCATTCTTATGTATGCCATATCTCTTCGCTCTTCTATCTCATCGAGGTCTTGCTTCCTGTTCTCTTCATTTCTTGGTCCGCTTTCATTGGAATATCTCAGGCTCGGTTCCATGACCTCGACCGGTATGACTGCATCAGTCATAGACCAATGAGTATGGCGTTTCTCCTATGCTTGTCTTTGGCGTGGTGCGGTATGCCCATAGCAATTCTGGTAGCAGTTCTGACCAGTCCCTTGGCGTCTTCGAATTTCTTTTTCATGATGTTCAATATTGTTTTGTTGGAGGATTTGGCTTGACCATTTCCTGCGGGATGATATGGCGTGGAGAGTATTCGCTTGTCTTTTTCCCGGTGAACTGTGGTCTGTTATCATAGCTGATTTCCTGGGAATGCCGAAACGGCATATGATGTTCCTCCATATGAAGGTGATGACCTCATGTTCGCATATTTGGGCGAAAGCACCTGGTTCTACCCATTCGGGAAAGTAGTCAGTCAAAACTAAAAGGAAACGTACATTACCTCGACCTGCTGGGAGTGGTCCTACGATGTCCATTCCCCATTTGATGAATGGGCAAGACGACTATGACGGAATGGAGGTGCTCGCCCGCTTGGTGTATCATAGGGGCATACTTCTGACATTGTTTGCATTTTTTGACGAAGTCAGCGCCTTTGTTTTTCATGGTGGGCCAATAATAGCCAGCTCGTATGAGGCATCTCATGAGGGCTCGGTTACCGGTATGGGTGCTGCAATGGCCTTCGTGTACTTCCTCGAGTACTCGTCTTGTTTGGTTTGGTCCCAGGCATTTTTTCAATGGGCCGCCGAACGTCCTTTTGTATAAGTCGTTGTCGATGATGTTGTACCTAGCTACCTGCATTCGAAGCTTTCTGGCTTCTTTTTTGTGTGGTGGAAGAGTTCCCTCCTGCAAGTACGTTATAATACGGTTGCGCCAGTCTCAAGTTAAGTTTATAGAGTGTACCTCAAGTTGATCTATCGACGAGTGGAGTAGTGTGACGACGCTCCCCTTTACGTTTATGCTTTTTGTTATTGCTGCTAGTTTGGCGAGGCCGTCTGCCTCGGCGTTTTAGCCTCGAGGTATTTGATCAAATTGACATTCTTCAAATTCTGACAGCAGTTGGTGGATTTTCGTTTGGTACTTTTGTAGCCTTTTCTCCTTGATATGGTAAGTCCCTGTGACTTGGCTAACGACGAGTTGTGAGTCACATCGAAGGATGACCCGTAGTGATCCATATTTGAGAGCTAGTTTCAGTCCTGCAATCACGGCCTCATACTCGGCCTCGTTGTTAGTTATATCGGGGCATCGTATGGACTGGCGGATGACCTCGCCCCTTGGGACCTCGAGTACGAGTCCCAGTCCCGAACCTGACGCGTTAGAAGCACCGTCGGTGTATAAGACCCATAGGTCGGGTAGATGGGGAGCAGTACGAGAAGCTTCCTGCTCGACTTTAGGCATTATCTTGGCGACGAAGTCGGCTAGTACTTGCGACTTTATCGCCGTTCACGGCTGATACGTGATATCATGCTCGTTTAGCTCTATGGCCCATTTAGCCAACCTTCCCGATAGTTCGGGCTTATGTAAAATGTTTCTAAGAGGGAAGGTCGTGATCACCGATGAGGGATGGCACTAAAAATAAGGTCTAAGCTTTCATGAAGCTATGACAAATGCCAGAGCCAGCTTTTCGAGGTGGGGGTACCTTGTTTCGGCATCGACCAGGGTTTTACTAATATAATAAATTGGAGATTGCATACCTTTTGTTTTCATGGACCAGTACTACACTTATCAATACTTCTGACACGGCCAAATATACCAGGAAGCGTTCGCCGGGTTCGGCTTTGGCGAGCAGTGGAGGCGAGGACAGATATGCCTTTAGCTCCCTTAAGGCCTCAACGCATTCTGAGTTCCACTGGAGTCTGTTGTCTTTTTTGAGGATGTTGAAAAATTTGTGGCATCTATCGGAGGATCGTGAGATGAATCTCAACAGGGCGGCTATACGGTCGGCAGTTTTTGTACATGTTTCTTGCTGGTTAGTAGTTCAGGTATTCCTTCAATAGCTTTAATCTGGTTCGGGTTGACTCATATGCCTCTTTGTGACACCAGGAAACCAAGGAACTTGTCCGAGGTTCGCCGAAGGCGCACTTTTCGAGGTTCAGCTTCATGTCGTAGTGCCTCAGTATATCGAAGGCTTCTTTCAGGTGATCGATATGATTTTCTCTCCTTTTGTATTTGACCAACATATCGTCTATGTATACTTCCATTGTTTTGTCGAGCTATTCTTTGAACATCTTGGTGACCAGCCTCTGATAGGTTGCTCCTGCGTTCTTCAACCCCAATGGCATGACTCTATAGCAATACGTCCCTTGGTGAGTTATGAAATTGGTCTTTCCTGGTCTTCCTCCTCCATGAGGATCTGGTTATACCCTGAATAGGCGTCTAGGAAGCTTAGCAGTTTGTGTCCCGTTGTTGCATCGATGAGTTGGTCAATGTGCGAAAGCGGAAAGGAGTCCTTTGGGCATGATTTATTTAGGTCTGTGAAGTCCACGCGCATGCGCCACTTCCCATTTTTTTTTCACCATGACCACGTTGGCGACCCACTGGGGGTATTTGGATTCTCTGATGAAGCCGTTGGCGAGTAGTTTTTCCACCTCGCAGACTGCTTCGTTGATTGTTGCGTAGAATTTTCTTCTCATTTGTCGTACTAGTAGGTAGAATGGATCTACATTCAATTTGCGTGTAGCGATGTCTTTCGGGATACTTGGCGTATCTGCATTGAAGAAAGCGAATAGGTCTGCATTGTCAGTTAGAAATGTATGAAATTTACCATGTTCAGAGAGTTTGTGGCTGATGTAAGCCTTTTTGCTGGTGTCGTATTTATTTATTTAGACGAGGTCGAGGTCTTTTACTATTTACCACATGGCCTCTACGATGTCGGGGTCCTTGATGATGTCGTTTTGCTTTTCGGATTTGGTCCCCGACTCTGGTAAATGCTATGTTTCTGAGCTTGTTCCCTTTAATTGTTGAGTGTATGTACAGTCTTGGGCGATGCGATAGAATTCTTGGGATGTGCGATGTTCGACCCGAATGCTAGATATCCCCCACAGAGTAGGGAATTTGATTACTTGATACAGGCTGGATGGAATGGCTCCCATGGCGTGTATCCAAGGTCGCCCTATGATGGCATTGTAGGTTGTATCCCGATTCATGATATGGAACGTCGTCTCCAAGGTGATGCCCCCGGCCAAGACGGGTAGCATTATTTCTCCTAAAGTTTTCTCAACTGCATTGTTAAACCCTATCAGTGTTATGCAACGTGGTACTATCTTATCCTCTCATTTGAGCGAGAACTCGGGGGTGGATAATACACGCGCCGCTCCCATCGTCGACCATTATTCTTTTCACATCAGTATATGAAATTTGTAAGGTAATAACAAGAGCATCAAGGTGAGGGAAAGTCAAACCATGGGTATCTAACTTATCGAAGATGAAACTATCTTTGAGGTCGCCGTATCGTTCGTGTGTGATTGATCGCTTTAGTTTATGCGTGGTGGTGAACTTTACGTGGTTGATTGCGGCTTCATCGCCCCTGCCGATGATCATTTTGATGGTGTGGGTGGGGGAGGGTGGCTTTGGAGGGCCTTGGTGTTGTTCTCGTCCTCTGCCAAAGTTGGCTCTCCCGCGGTTGCTCATCAACTCTTTTAAATGTCCTTGGTTGAGCATGTTTACCACTTCTTGTCGTAAAGCTATGCAGTCTTCGGTCTTGTGGCCTCGTTCCTGGTGGAACTAACAGAGAGCATTCGACCTTCTGGTGTTTGGGTCGGACTTCATCTTTTGCGGCCGCTTCACCTTCGGGCTGAGCTTCTCCAGTGCGTACACTATCTCTGAAGGGGAAACACAAAAATTGTGAGTAGATAAAGGTAGGGGAATACCTCTCTCGTTTCGTTGAGTCCCTATATTTGGCCTAGATGGCCTTTCTGTATGGAGAGGAGATGGTGGAATAGTCGTTCTGACATAAGGCTGGTGCCTATCCCGGTTGGGACGCGGACCGGAGTAATCTCTTCGGGTATCATTGCGGCGGCCTCGTCTTGATTCTGTTTGGACTGAAGTTAGCCGTTGAGGTCGTCCTCGTCTTCTCCTACCTCGGTGCAATAGGCATTGTGTATTTCTTCCTAAGTGGTGGGAGGGTACTTCATGAGTCTGCTCAGTAATTTTCTGGTCGCCCTCGGCCCATTTCTGTTTAGTCCATTTTGGAAGGCCGCCACGGCCATCACTTCAGATATGTTTGGCAAGCTCATCTTGACTCTGTTGAATTGGGAGAGGAAGTCCCTGAGTCCCTCGCCGGCGCGACTGTCTAACGGCGAATATATCATTCACCCTAGCCTCGACTTTCTTGGCTCCAGCGTGGGCGGTTACAAACTTATCGGCGATTTCCTCAAACATTGTTATAGACCGTGCCAATAGATGTGATTACCATGTCAAGGCTCCCCCTGTTAGGGTTTCGCTGAATTTCTTTAGTAACACTGATGGTACCTGCTCCTTTGAGAGGTCGTTTCCTTTTACTGCAGTGACGTAATGAATTATGTGATCTTCGGGGTCCATCGTGCCGTCATATATTTTCAAATATGGCGGCATTTTGAAGGTTTTGGGTATGAGTGTGAGGCTGCTTCTTTGTTGTACGGTTGTTCGACGAATCGGCCGACGTCTCGCTTAGGCAGGAGCTTTGGGGCGCCGAGTATCTTGTCGACCTTTTCCTGGTGTTCTTTCATCTGTTCTCGTAGTGCCTTATTTTCATTTTCCATTTCTTTCCATCTTCTTTAGTATGGCTGCGAGTGCATCATTGCCTGCATCAACAGTGGTGTTAGTGTTACCTGTTGGACGGGGGCGGGTTGCACGTTAACGGCTGCGGCGTCCGCTTATGCGGCGTTCTGAGTCGCTCCCTGAGTTGGCTTGTCAAGGAAGTTGTTTAGTGTACTTGTCAGCCATGCTTCCAGTAGTTTTTTCACTGCCGGTGGTGCTTCTTCGATTGTGGATGTGGAAGCCTCCTTTTCTCGAGCGACGATTACGTTTCCATGAGGGGAGGGGGGGTGAACCACTTCGTCCTAGTGCGACGCTTGGTGTCGCATTTTCTTCTCCTCCATCAACAGCCTCGTTGATGGTGCTCATGAGGTTGGCGGTGACATCTGTTATGGCCTTTAGCCTTTCTTCTCATTTTCCTGCCATTGTTAGTTTGTGCGAACGAAAAAAAAAAGATAGATGTTGTACGTGCGTTTCTTTTAGATCTAACAGATACTATAGACTTTAACTAGAAAATTCCCACATACGGCACCAAATTGTTTTACCAAAAAAAGTGTCAATCCTTTCTTTAAACGAATTGATGAATGAAATGAAAGGTTAATCCTGGTTAAGCTTAATGACTGTTAGATCAGTGAATTTGGTGATGGATGGAATGAGTTTATGCGCCGCAATAGTAAATGCAAGTTAACAACGTGTACGATGATTGCTAACTCTCAAGGAAATATTTGGATTAAATGCATGCAATGGCAATAAATATAATAAAGGAGGATATGTCACCCAAATATTGGATGACTAGGGCCAATCAATTCTTCGTCTGCAGTATAGGTGATAGTAAACGTGGACGAATACAAGATTCTTGGATCTTGTGGACGTCAAAGGTATCTCTCACCTCAAGAATCAATAGAAAAGACAAGTTATGTATGTTCTCGATAGTCAATGTTACAAATGTGTTTCTTTCAGAAGGTTTTCGATCCCCTTTTTTCTTTTCCTCTTTTCTATATATAAGGAACATTCTTTTGAAACCCTAAGAAAGTACAAACCAAAGAATATTCAAGTAGAATATTCTCTCTTCTTGACCCTAACTTATTCTACCGTCAACGTCTATTTATCTATTCGACCAAACGTCTGCTTCTCCAAAAGGGGGCTCTTCGCCACCAAGCTTTGGTCGATTTAGCCTTCGACCACGACCAACAAGGTCATTAGGTTCTATCCAAATTTCTACCAATACAATTACTTGTCTCTTTTTTTGTTTAATTAAGTTCCCGATGTTCAGAATTAAAAGCTACGACATAGAGGATTGGTGGTTGATCAGAATTCATATTTCTTTTCTTATCTTATTACATGATATTTGCTCTGTTTTTGTTCTCTCGGTCCATGTCCTGTTTGGCTGTTTCTTTCTTCGAGTATTCCTTGGGTTATTCCTGCTCATATTTCCCGTAAAATAGTTTAATTCTGCACCAATTAGTTGGTAATAAAGAGCAAATTCATCAAAGAGAGAAAATGCATGAGCAAATCAGGTACAATTACTAACATGCATGTAATAGTTCCAGCGAGAAGTTATGTTCAAAAGGATATATAGGAAACATATATATATACACACAAATTTAGCCATGAATTATATAAGTCCCTGAAATAAATGTTGTTCAAAATGGTTATGAATATTATTATTCTTGAAAACACATCAAGGAGAAAAATTTACGTGTTTTCTGATAGATCAATGTCTTTGTGAATATAAGCAATATAGGAATACTATGTATGAGAATACATAGTATGCACCTATTGTACATATTGTTATCTATTTACACTTCAATACAGATCATTGTTTGGTTTCATAGTTTGTTTGACCGCTATTTTCATTCTTTAAGACTAGAATATTGTTTAAAGGTATACATTAGCTTTCTTGTACGACTAGGCCAACTTACTGCGTCATGTCATAGTTTAAGCTTTAGGCCCCCATAGATACAACATTTCACTTGACCGGTTAGTTAGAGTGATTGTTTTCCGCATATCTCTACTCTTTTTCTCTTGACAGACATATTCATAGGTTGTTCGATCATGCCAAATAACAAATTTTGAGTATGCCTAAGATGAGGAAGACCATACAAAGTCGCCCCTCCCCTCCCTTCTTCTTTTCCTCCTTGCTGTATGTGGGCCACACTTCAAAAAAGGCCAAAAAAAGGGAGCATCGGCTGCTAGCTCTAATCGAATTTTCGGTATATATAAGTCTAAGTTGGGTGAACACCACCCAAGTTAACTCATTTAAAAGTTGGGTGAATTTGGATTGCGTGTGACAAATGAACAGGTTAGATTAAATACGATGGTTCAAAGCGGGTTGAATCAATAATGAGTTGGTCATAACACGTCCAAAGCTAGTTTTTGGGGTCAAAGTGAGTTGAGTCAATTTGGCTAAACAATGCGTCGTAACCTTACCGGCCCAACTCAATCATTTCTACTTGATCATTCAGAGTGTTCCCTCAGCAGAGACGAGGAGGGCGAACCAACAGTCTGTGTCCAATACAAACTCAAGAGTGAGGAGGAACTTTTGAGTACTATGAAATTCTGTGACTTGAAGGGACATTATTAGAAAGAGTTGTTACAAGCTTGTTGGTTACTCTCATGGATTCAAGTTCAATAAGAGGAGAAGAAATAATATGAATAACAATTACATTGGGAATACCAATTATAACTACATGGGGGCCAACACTTCAAGTGCTGCCAACAGACACACTCCGGTCAGCGGCGGACGCACATGGTTGCAAGCTGGTTCAGCTGAATTCACTTCACCAAAAAATAGTATTGTGTATATGTATAAATTACGATTAAAGTTGCATAAATTTTGTATAAATATTTTATTTGAACCCACTTGACAACTATTATTTTACAACTAAAGTTATGTACTTCTAAGATTGAACCCGCTTGCACAAAATCCTGGGTCCGCCATTGACTCTAGTTCCGACATTTGCACCTAAGCAGCAACAAAAACAACAAGCCCAGTGAATTCCCACGAGTGAGATCTAGGGAGGATAAGATGTACGCAACTTTACCCCTACCCTAGAAGGGTAGAGAGGTTGTTTCCGGCAACAAGCAGTAACACAAGATAAAACAAGAAGATCGAAGCCAATAAAGCAGGTAAACACTAGGTAGTAATAGCAGTTTAAGAATAAAGAGAGATCATGCTAACACTAATGCTATCGAACTGTGAAGACATAGGGAGAACGCTCGACACGGCATTTACGCCTAAGCATATCAAATGAATCCATAGGGAACGAAGATCAGACAAGCAGCTAACATGGCGTGTATACAAGTTGTTTTTCTAACTGTTTTTCCACGAACTCATATCAATCCATATACAGCTAACATGGCATGTATACAAGCTTGATAACGGACTCTAGGCACACTGATCCAAATCAACGGACAAGTTTCTCATTCAGCTTCAGAATTCTGCGCTATATAAAGAGGTTCTCAGTAAAGAACGTAAACAGCCAAATGGATTCACCATCACCGCCAGTTGACTATAGCGTCATAACGCTGGGATCCTATGGAGCTTTTTCTCCCCAAAAATTCTGTTTCGATCCTTTTGTCACACATATATACTTCTCCAAATGTTTGCTCACAAGGTGATTGAGAAAGAAAACAAAGCATGAGTCTCCTGAATCAGGACGCAATGCAGCTTCAGACTGTGGAACGGCAGATCACCAACTGAAAAGAAGTGGATTGTATCTACAGACTTTGAAGAAGAGATTTTCTGTTTACGAGATCTGCAGATGTAAAAACAAGAACTTAGCTTTTTTGGTCTAGAGATATCACATGCAGCATTACAGCTATATTTGTTAGATAAAGGTCACTTTACATTGCTGAAAATGTCGGCAAGCAATAATGCATATAGGAACTTTTAGTCTTTTAGACACTAGTATGAACCCTATTTTTATTAATATTTGCTCCGAGCAGATATCATAATAAAACTTGATAACAGTTGATCTAGAGTAATCATATTACATATTCCAAGCAGAAAACACATCAATAAAATAAAAGAAGTATGTTCCAACTTCCAAGCAGAAATTTGACCCAGCAGTAGAGTAATACAAGATTGTCTTATTTGAGCTAATATAATGTAGCTGTAATAACCTTTTTTTGCAAATAGCTTGATTTGATCTGTTGGATTATATGTTCCACAGATAACAATACCTTTGTCTCTCAACATAATAAAGTAGTTTTGATGCAGCTAATAAGCATCAAACTCACTGAAAGAGTTGAATTAAAAGAATTGACATCACCATTGAATGATTCAGTAATTGCCTAGGCTTTCCCTATATGAAATATTGACAAAAATAACTTTATTACGTTGTGTTGGCACTTGGCACGGATCCCTGCCGCGTATTATGGCTACTGCTAAATATTCTATAATTTGTTAGTAGTTTAGAACAGCTCACCCCGTGACATCAAGAAGCTCCTGTTGGACCTGCTATGCCATAATAGATGTTCAATCCTAAGGTCAAGCAAGATATGAAGGGAAGTGGAACAGACTCCTATTCTTTTGCTCCTCAATCAAATTTTCATGAATTCTTTTACAGTATTGCAAACACGAAATCCCGCATATTTAGTGACACCAAGGTGAATTCAACAAAGTGATACTATCATTTATGCACAAGAGCAAAGAAAATGCTAGAGCATAAAGGATTCACTACTTGAAACTTTAACCAGGAAAAAAGAAATGGACATACATTTTCGTCTTTCTTTTTTAAAGGAAGGTAACAGTATACATTTCCTCTTTCAATTTTTCTTTTTTCTTCTTTCTTCTTTTTTATCTTTTCCTTTTTGTGGGGTTCAGGAGATTGGCTAGAAGAAAGAGTCCAGTTTGAGTTCACAAGTGTCTGGATTAAGCACTAAGAAAAACAGGATCAATGCCATTGGAAGATGCATTTTTTGTTGATAGCATCATATGTAGAAAGGAGCTGGAGTTTTTAAATTTCAACTATCTAGATTATCTGCTCCACTGCTACACTTCAGTTAAAAACCGGACATGCTATCATCAATTTTTGATTTACCGTAATTCCTCCATAAGTTGACATATCTGATAATCTATCTGAATGATCAAACAGTGGCATGTGACGCAGGAGCTTATCACCTAATGATGCAGCAGCTTATCGCGTGCTGATGTAGCAGCTTATCACGTGCTGATGTAGCAGCTTATCACGTGATGATGTAGCAGCTTATCATGTGATGATTCAGCGGCTTGTCAATCTTATTTTATATTTATCATCCTTATCTTTTACTCCCTCAGTTTATGTGAACCTATTTCCTCCGTTCCAAAAGGAATGATCTCTTTCTAAATTTAGAAACAATTTAACCTAAACTTTCCATATTATCCTTAATGAGAAGCTTTTACAGCCAAACACTATGACATGTTTAAAACCACAAGTTTTAAAAGAACTATATCCACAGAAATGTTATGGCTTGTTTAGCACGACAAGTTTCAAAAGTCCTAATTTCTTTCATAAACTCCGTGCCATGCCAAATGGGTTTACATAAATTGAATCGGAGGGAGCAGGTGATAAGCTCTTGCGTCATTAACTAAAATTCAATATCCTACTTAGTCGAAGGAGTTAATTGAGTTTTACGCAGATATTTAGATGCCAACTACATCTTCAAAACTAAAAATGTTTTGGGAGAAGTAAAAATTTCATTCTAAATACCAACAACAACAACCCAGTGGAAATCCTACAAGTGGGGTATGGGAAGGGTAGTGAATACGCAGACCTTACCCATACCCCGAGGGAGTACAGAGGTTGTTTCTGAAAGATCCTTAGCTCAAGATTCATTCTAAATACCATTATTGAATATTATGTAGGTATTGCTGCAGCTACCTGGAACTAGAGCGAGCTCTACACCAGGCCAAGTACTTAACATGGATCTGAGCACAAAGGTCATGCAATGAAATTATAAAAATAACAAAAGCAAGGTCGTCAGCAGCTAAAGGTTAGTATGGAACACTGTAAAATTATTCACCTTTAAGAAAAGAAGCCTAAAGCATGATATGCAAAGAAGATAATGACAGAGAAACAGTTACACTGATGAATTAACCTTTAAGTTGTAATGGCTTCACATTGCGGTGAAGCAACAATTGCTAAGATATGCAGAAACAACTAGAACAATTCGACACCCATTACGAAATATTTAACCAGATTAAATTTGATTCTTTGCTGTTCAACAAGTAACTATATTTGTATAGACTAGTCATAAAAAGGGTGTTTTTCCCCTTTAAAATATGAAGAAAGAAATAGGGGTCGAAGTTTAGGCCGCTCACGCCACATTGAAGTAAAGAAGATATTTCCTCCAAAATTTATAATCCGTACCTCGGCTTCAGAAAACTAATCACGCAAAGCAAAATTTCTCAACATTGCTGATGTCATCTTTTCGCAAAAGAAACACCGAAGGAGGACAGAACTGCTTCATCTCCATTTCCATCATCAGAGTTGAATACTTTTGGCTCAAAAAGTTGTATTCCTATTCTAAAGTCCATTCCATTTAGCCCACAACTACAAATTTCAGCTTCAATCTTCCATGCTTAGATTCATTAGTCCTGAAATGTTCAAAACATTGTATTCATAAACAAATATTTGTGTACTTTGACCAATTTTTTAATACTCCATGTGAAATGAACTAAATTTAACAATTTACCTGAAGCTAGTTGCAGAACACATCTGACAGCATGGCTCAGATTCAGAGGATAATGAGCTTTAATTCATACCAAACGCAACAGCTTTATACATCCAGTTGAGTTTGCCGCAACTACCATATTAGATTTTCTTCTCCAGCAAACACTTGAAACAAATTGCCCATTACTCTCACCTTCATTGCCAGAGCTAGGATCAACAGATCCAAATTTATACGAGGTAATTGGCATCGGTAGAGATCTATGATACGCATATACCTGCACAAAAATGTTAAATTAAAGAAAGAGAACGATGCTTCCGCTGGAAACCAACAACCTTTAGATGTTGGGAATGGTAAGGGACACCAGTAGTTGAGTGGTCTAAATCAAAACCACATATCTTAAAAATGATGAGATATGATGTTACCTCATTAGATTCGGAACCACATGCAATGTATCCATCCAAAACTGATAACCCGACAAAATTCTGTAGAAAGCAAAAAGAACAGTAAATGAAATTGAACTTATTGCATCAGATGTTCATTATAAAGAAAATATTCTTGGTATACCTTCTCATTAGTGTGCCCCTTGAAAGTCAAGCTGCAAGCATTTGAGGACAGTCCTTCCGAACTTGTTGTCTTAAGGTCCCATAGCTTTAATGTGTTATCAGTGGATGCAGAAGCCATGGTACCAAAATCTACAAATTTTACATAGCTAACAGCCTTCTCATGTCCTGATAAAGTGCACCATGGAATCCTAGTATGGCGAAGATCATAGCAATAGATTTTATAGTCAGCAGATCCAAAAGCCAACAGATGAGAGGAGTAAGCGGAGAACTGCACACAGCATATGTTGGCAGGATTCCAGATTGTATGCACAGAACTCCTCTGCCGAAAGAAATGAATAAAATTCCTTGTTTGTTTCCACAGATTAAAGCTCAATGAAGACACCAACTTCATTAAACTTACAAGCTAGGATCAGGTAAAGTACCTTACCTCATTAATATTCCACACTTTTACGGAACAATCATCACTTCCAGTGGCAAACTTTGTGGGATCTACTTGACAAAAATCGACCGACCAAGCTCTCTTCTGGTGCTCTACATATTGTGAAAATCCTTGAGCTGTGCTTGGATCCCACATCTAGATTCAAAAAAGACACGAATTACGGAGTGACAGAACAAGTTGTAAAAATTAAGTTAACAAAATGAATGAAATACTTTGCGCTTCAACTGCAAGCATGTGTTGGGTAGTTGATGTACCTTTTCAATTATAAATTAATGCACTTAATAGCGAGGAGACATGTTCTCTTACATTGCCAAGAAAAATTCATGCCAGAAAGAATACTTTTCGAGTATTTATAGGCTAGTCAAATAAGGGGTAAGAATTAAAAATATTGTCAAAATCTCTAACAATTTCAGTAAAAAAGGTACACACCTTGACTACGCCATCATAATCTGTTGAAGCGAGATAGTTTTTCATATATCTATTCCAGGAAAGACAGCTAAGCTTAGATTTGTTTGACATCTCAACCACAGGATATTGAAGATCGACAGAGTCATTCAAAAGTGAAGCAAATTCAAAGATTTTGATTTTCTTTGAAACACCAGCTGCAGCTATATAGTCCTCTTCACGATCAAAACAAAGGGAGCAGATCACATTTATAGAGTTGAGAAGATCGCCATTTCTTAATGTCCCATATTCCTCAAACTTGCTGTAGCGAGCATATTTACAAACACCTTCAAAGAAGGCTCCAACACGATCGACAGATTTAAGAGTTGGCTCCACAACTTCTGTTGAAATCTGGGACAACCTGTCACGACATGTCAGCAAATCCTTGTCTGGTCGATCTATCGTATCATTTTCCGCAAGCTGGATTTGGGATCTCATGCAGAAGTAAGCACTTTCAAGCTGAGAAAAATTTTTAATCAGCTTTTCATTGGTCATGTTTTCCATAGAAGGACGGTCATTAGACTTGAGATGTTTAAAGTAGGATCCCTGCCGCGTATTATGGAAGTATGTGTCCACCAAATTTGAAGTTCTAAAGCCATCTTTTTTCTCGACCTCCTTGATATCAGCTTCTAAGCACTCTATTCTTTGTAATAACTTGGAGGTATAATTCTGATTTTCCTCCTGCAGTGAAACTAGGAAATAGAGCAAGATGTCTGAATCAGGGTCATCATCCTTCTCAATAATTGATGGCACACCATCTATTTTACAGATTTCTTCAGTTCCATAAATTAATTCAGACTGCAGGATTTCCCTGCAAAGATGATAAGTAGAATTGTGAATGTGATTACAAGTAAAACAATTTTACTTGAGGAAATTCACAAAATTGGGGTGCCTGAGCTTTCTACCAGTTAGAGAAGTTAAAACTGAATAGGATAAAGCTACAAGGTTACCAGCACAAAAGCAGACATATCTATCAGATCTAAACGGCAGGTTAGAAGACAACTAGCAAAGAACAAATAACACTTAAAAAAAAGTCTTTTCCCTCAATCCTACCGAGTGGCAAATATTTTGCTATTTATTTTGCACCATCGCAGAAACTCAACTCTTTTTCGTCTGAAAGCTATCCTACTTATATTACTTTATATATAGTTTCTAAGTATGTATATTTTATTTCAAAAAATTTGAAAATTCTATGTCTAATTTCACACAGAAAATTAGTCAGTTTGACCCTAATACTCCAAAAAGGTTCACATAAACTAGAACGAGGGGAGTATATAATATAAAAGAACAAAAGAAGAGGCTAAGATACCTCAAGCCCTAAAGAGCTCCTCTTTTCTGATTATAGAAGCTTCTCACCCGAAAGGAAAAAGGAGCATAATAGACAATATAACAAACTGCAAGAAATCTATGATTGGCAAAAGCAGAAAATTCTATGAGTTTACTCAGCACATCACAATGTTATCAAAATAACCAAATTCTAGGGTACTTCAACAATGAATGGTTTAAGCAAAGTCCAAGTAGCAGAAAATTATACTGCACATGGAATTAGGAAACATAATAATACCTTGCTGTAGGACGAGAAGAAGGTTCAGGATGAAGCAGCAAGAAGCAAAAGCCAACTTCCTTGGGATTCTGAGAAAGGAAATTTGGTGGGAGAATTCGACTATGCAAATTCAACATTGCTGCGGAATGTGCCGCTGGTGATTCGAAACAGCAGAGCAACTAATAGAAACAACAGGCATTAGTAAGAGGAAACATAATTTATCTTAACCCTTCGGCAAAGCACATTGTGAAACAAAACATCCCTTGTATCCACCGTCAATTTAAATGAATCAAAAGGGAAAAAAATCATTAACAACAAAGGAGAATTCATAAATTCAGCATCTACTGTATGATAAATTGATTACCCACCTCAAAAAGAAGAACCCCGAGGTTGTAGATATTAGATGATACTAGGCTTCTGTAGTTGAGTTCTTCAGGACAAGTGTACCACTTCTTTTCCAAGTGATTAATGTCAGACTCCAGTCCCTTGGTTTCACCATAAATATCTCTAACGACATACCCAGAAACATACTCAGGCTTCTCTCTCATCAAGTCCACGTGATCACCGACTTTCTGCTGCTTTGCACCCAAGTTGTTTTGAGCATGCATTTCCAGGTTGGATGGCCTTTTCCCATTTGTATTCTGATTTACGACATTGATAGATGGACCGACATATTTAACACCATTTGGTGAAAGTAAAATGAAACAGGATGGCCGTAAATCCTGGAAAGCAATTCCTTGGGAGTGTGCAATATCGATTAACTTCACAATCTGCCGGAAAATGTGAATCCTCTCAGCTTTCTTTATCCGTGATCCCATTGAGTTTATCCACTCTCTCAATGTAACTCCATTGTGAGTTGAAGTTGGTCTTTCTCTTTCCTGATTGTTACAACTAAGTGGTGCTTGATTAGAGTTAGCGCCTGGCTTAAGCGATGCATCAGATGATACCATTCTTATGGAAGCTTGCTCATACTCATACTTATTCTGCGGAATTGAGGCGCTATGAACTTCTTTATGAAGTGCAGTGCCTTTTGGTGCATCAACATCTTTGCCTTTAAGAGATCGATTGGCGAAAAACTTAGAAAAGCCAGATGTAGATAAACGTTTTGATCCACTATTTCCCGGAAGTAATCTACTGCTTGGAATGGTTAGGTTATGGTCTTCTTTTGATTGGGAAGAGACTGCCTTAGAGCCTATATTGATATCTTTATCGGATGCCTGCTTCAGCTCTTTCAGCCCTAGCAAATTCTTGTCTGTGGAAGTAGGATCTACACCGCCCTTCGCATTTCTAGAGCCACCCCCCAATTGATAGGAACATTGCCACTGAATTTGTGGCTTGTGATTTTTTTCTCGATTATCAGAGTAATTTCTAAGAGTAACTGGTTCAGGAATATTGTAATTACTCCTAACTAACTCTTCAATGGTGAGCCTTGAACTCATTAAAGAGCTTGTACCAGCAGGCTGAGGATCCTTCACGGACATTGCATATCTGTTTGTACCATCATCCTCCATCATCGCCAAACTAGCAGAAGTTGATCCCTCCGCAAACTCATGACTGGTAGTTACGCACGTTCCAATCGATGGTTCAACGGAAATATCACACTCCCTCGTTTTAAGTAGAGCACTCGCAGCTACATCATTTGCCTCTACTTCCTCCTTTGACTGTTCCATACCACTCCAAACTCAAAGTACTTTTCTTTTCTCTGACCAATCTTTCATTTCTCAGAAATGTTTCAAAGAATCAAATTAAATGGACTCTTTCAATTAAATACCAGCTGCATTCGGCAATGATTAATCCTCGAGGGACTGACTGAAATAAAAGTACTTTACAGTAAATTGGGGCAACATTCCAATCAAGAAGAATTTTGAGGTACTGAGATTTGAAATAAGGTCTAAGGGCAAGGGGATAAAAATATCTTTAAATATCTTTCAAGGGAAACTAAAATCAAGGACTCAATACCCAACATACAACAAGAACAGCAACTATACCTAAGCTTATGGGGTCGGCTATATGATTCTTCACTCGCAATAACCAATTATGCAATAAAAATAGAAAATTTCTAAATATAAAAAAGATATTATTCAAGTAAAAATAGTGGGTCACATAAAACGGGAGAGGGAGTAAATGTGCAGTCCAGATGAAAGCAACAAAGTTCCATTTTTTTCCGCAAAATTTGAGCTCAAGTAGCAATAATAGAGATATGAAAAGACTTGCCTGAAATAGAAATGGCTATTCCGTTATCGTTCACCATTTTTATAGAGCAGTAAGAATCTGTGTAGCTCAAGATTCTAAAACAAATAAGTAAACTTTTAGTAGGAGAAGAAGAATCACACACATTTCTTGCAATTTGGTATGATGATTGTCAATATTGTAGGAATTAATAGAGACACGTCATACACTATCTTCTTCTTTTTTCTTGAAAGTTGGAAAAAAGAGACCACGGATAATTGTTTTTTTTTTTTTTACTACTTCTCCATCCCTTCTTTTGCAAATAAATAAATAAAATTTATGGTCTAATAAGTTTTACATATTTTTTTGGTTATAAATTATGTTACAACAACAACAACACTCTATGGCATCGATGTTATTTTCGAGAGATCCACAGCGAGGGATTATAAATTATCTTACAATAATAACGATACTTTATATGTCGGATGGACAGAATGGCGATACCCGACTCAAAAATTGATTATAAACTATCTTATAAAGATAAAATAATAAATTTAATTTAATTATTTTTAAATATAAAAAAATATTCTTCTACTTACGGGCTAAAAAAAACCATATGCCACATAAAATAGAATGAAAGAGTATTGCTTCACTAAATTATGATCATATACTTTATTGTATTTATTAGATTTATTTCACCAAGTACTAAATTTTCCAATAAATGTACAATATAAAACTCATAGCTTTAAATATATGGCTGTTCGGTGCTCAAAAATGTAGGCATCCGAACACGTGCAGCGCAAAAAGGGCCGGCGTGCGGCGGGCTGAGTTTCACTTGTAGATGTGGGCTCGGCCCGGTAAATATATGGGTTTGATTTATCATAATCACGTGGGCCACTGAAGGTCCTCTCTGTTACTCCCACGTGAAGCCCAAGCCCTTCACACCCTGCCGCCCACGTGACATCCCTTGCTATAAGGTGGGCTTTTGTATCTATATTGGGTCACGTTTTAACTTATACCCGTTTTGTAAAAAAATTGTAAGCGTACCCACTTTTCGCATAAACTTCAGGCATACGGGTCTGAAGTAGCAAAAGCTTTCACACAAACTTCAGCATTCTAGGCTTTTTCAAAAACTTCAGAAGAAGTGCTGAAGTTATTTAGTTCATTTGTAAAAACTTCAGCACTAAATAAGCTGAAGTTTTGTCCTGGATTAGTTAGTTTTGTCATAAAACTTTTTCAAAAATTTCAGCATCTTCTGCTGAAGTTAATTAGTTCATTTGTAAAAACTTCAGCACTAAATAAGCTGAAGTTTTGTCCTGGATTAGTTAGTTTTGTCATAAATCTTTTTCAAAAATTTCAGCATCTTCTGCTGAAGTTAATTAGTTCATTTGTAAAAACTTCAGCACTTTATATGCTGAAGTTTTGTGCTGGATACATTAGTTCTGTCGTCATTAGCTTTTTGAAAAACTTCGGCAGAAGATGCTGAAGTTATTTAGTTCATTTGTAAAAACTTCAGCACTTTATATGCTGAAGTTTTGTGCTGGATACATTAGTTCTGTCGTCATTAGCTTTTTGAAAAACTTCGGCAGAAGATGCTGAAGTTATTTAGTTCATTTGTAAAAACTTCAGCACTAAATAAGCTGAAGTTTTGCACAGGTATCAGGAAGGCGGCGCCTGAAGCTGTAAAAATTAGGATATAGGTTAAATAATTTTAAAAATATGGGTATAGGTTAAATGGGGGCGACCAAATAGGGCGCCCCGTGCAATTTCTACCTATAAAGTGGCTCAGCCACTACTTGCAAGATATTTACATAATTACTCCGCTCGTAGGGATGCTTATCAGGCGGATCGGATGGACAATTACACCTAATAGTTTGGCTTATCTGTTAAATCCGCTAGTCATCCTATAAGACAACGGACGGATTGGTATCGGATTAACAATTATCGTGCAGTTATTGAACGGTTTATCGGCTAAACTAAATAGAATATTTGTGAACAATCAATATCAAACGGCCAAATACATAGTTCAAACTGTCTCTGTTAATTATAGTAGCTTTTTCTGATGAAAAGCCAAAGACAACTAGCAATGCCATTAGCTACAGACATACGACAGTCCTATTGAGAATTAGAAATTAGGGATTTAGTCATTTAGAGTTTCAATAGTACTTTATATACATAGGGGTAAACGTACAACTATAAAAATTCTTAACAGGTTAACGGTTTACCCAATAAGAAAATTGAGTAATCCGCCTCCAAACCGTTAAGCCATTAATTATAAAACTCAATAGGTTCATCATCCATTACCCCAATAATCCGATACCAATAAGCCAATAAGTCGTCGGCTCTGCTCAGTTAACGATTTCGGTACAGTTTTGAACAGCGCTACTCGCGAGGTATATACTTGACTGCAAGACTCTTTAGGGAGCTGCATGAAAGTTGTCTCCTCCTTGAGTTACTTGCAAGCCACTTAATTGATTGCAATCACTTCAGGGAGCTGCTCGTAAACTATCTAGTTATTTGCAACTTACTTGCTTAATTGCAAAGCTCTTCAGGAAGTTGCTTGCAAGTTGTCTGCATAAGTTATTTGCTTGGTTACAAGCTTCTTCAAGAAACTTTAGGAATATTAAATTTACAAACAAAATTTAGTATATTCATAGTAGTTGAAAGTTTTTTTCTTGAGATACATATACGAAAAATCTTCTCTTGCACAACTGACCTAATTAAAGCAGCTATTATAACTAATTTGAATTTTTACCTATTAGAATCTAACCTTTTTTTATTAAATTATGGGATGAAAGCAAGCCAAAAAGAAAAAAGAATAAAAAACGAAGGTGCACCCAAATCTATTAGCCAAACATTTGCCTAAAATACAGGAAGTTGTGGTTATTGTTACATAAAACATGGTGGATGAGTAAAAGAGAGTTGACACCACATATTAGATCAATATATATTTGTGTCCTTTATTCCTCTTATAGTTCCCAAATCTCAGTTAGTTTGGAAAAAGAAAAAAAAGTTCCTACTCCATAAATAAATTTTTGAGGGAAAAAATGGTTGAATCTATGACTATGGCCATGAAGCTAGAAGAACAATTAGTAAATATAGAGGAAGAGAAAGGTGATGAGAAACCAAGAGAATTGTTTCTTGCAGAGCTGAATCTCGTTCTTATTCTCTCATTTCTTTCATTATCATCTGAAGAACGTAATTTTGAGGAATTCGAGATTAACAATGACATAGATCACCAAGAACACAACATTGTTTCTAAAGTAAATAACAGAAAACGAGGAGGAATGAATAATTACAGGGCTACTGAACCACAAATGCCCAGGTTCCACACCAAGATTAGGGACTGCACGTAAGCTTTTTATGGAAATTACTGCTTTATTTCGATAAATCATAGTGGTGTCTAGGTCAGTTTGTAAGCATTTTGACCATTTCTTATATCTGCTACATTTCACCACCACAAGCACCAAACAGCGTTATCAAAGGCACACATAAGCTTTGAAGTGAGGCTCAAAACATATTGAGCGCTACGCTTAGAGGGCGCTTCAATGTTGTCATAAAAAATCCAAAGTATATTTTTGCTTGCTAATGAGCATAATCCTAAAGAGGCGACACCAAACGATTGTTATATTATTTTATCGTAAATTTTGTTCAATTTCTTTTTCCATATATTTGGTATTCATGATAATAGATATTATTCTTGGACTACACATACATATTAATAATTTTTCTCCATTTGTGTCTTCTTTTATTAAAATCCATTCTTTATTTGCATTTTGCGCAACAACACTGGTACCGAATAATTCTGGTCAAACAAACTTAGGCTGATAGAAAGTAATCCCTAGTATTTTGTCTGTCGGATTAATTTTCTGATTTCCCGTGGTTTCACCCGCTTTATTGACTGTTATATGTGTGTTGAAATTAGAATATTCTTCACTCCCTTATGTCATTTTAGAAGTAATCAAGAATCTCTCTTTTCATGCATTTATCCAGACACAGCAGAAGAATGTGAGGAATCAACACACTTGGGGAATAGCAAGAAAGAAACTCCCACAAGAGAAGGTCTTTTAACTCTTTTCCATTTATGGATAGAGAAAAACGAAGAGACGAGAGACAGAAAAAGGAAAGAAGATAGAAAAAACGAAAGAGAGGCTTTTGAATGGCAAGCATTTCTATTTAACTCTACGAAAGCATTCTACAATTTTCTACTCAATACTTTGAAACCGTGTTTCAGCATTTTATAGAGTAATTCGTTACAAATCAGCATAGCAAAAACTACTATATATGAAACTTTGTACCCTCATATAGGTCATTTCCCTTTATCAGAGAACATCCACTAGGGAAAGGAATAAAGGGGTTTACACCCTCTATCTTTCCATTTAGACATCTCATTTTCCAAGAGCATCTTTTATCTAATAAGCGAAAAAATCTCCTGAGTCAATGGCACACGGTTCAAAATTCAATAAAAAATACGCTCGCCCCTCTAACCTGTTCCACTTTAATATCATGCTTTTGTCAATATGTCAGGATTCGAGCTATGAGGTGCACCTAATATACACATCATGTACTGCGCTCTTACCACTAGGACAAAGCACGGGGCCAAACGAGCATCTTATACATCGATTTAAACAACTATAGGCAAAGGAATAAAGGGATTTTGTTTTTCTACACTGAATTAAACAACTATAGGCAAAGGAATAAAGGGCGTTTTTTCCTCATCTGGATTATTTCCCTGTCGTTGATTATCCAAGAACATCGATGTGCCCATGTAAACAACTGTAGGCAAGGGAATAAGGGGTTTACTTCTCTAATAGATTTAGCAGCTATACACAGAATATTTGAATACTATGGCAAGACCAGCTTTTGCATCACTAAAACACAGTGCACAAATGGCCTACAAACTTGTAAAATTCCTAATAACTGATCATATAACAAAAGTAAGCGGTTAAAAACACATGAATACTTGTATTCTCTCACTAACATAGGCACTCAAATTATTCATTAGACTATTCTTGATAATTTCTTATTGACAACACTAAAATAGCAATAAGCAGATACAGTAAGGAAGTTCTAAACACAGGCTAGAACAGGACTCTAAATTCTCCGTCTAGACTATGTAACCACCATGTTATTGTAACCCTCGTATCCTTGCCTACAAAATTATCATATGCATGAAAAAAATACTGGAGCTTCTCTTCATTAGTCAGATATTCTGATTTCAACTCCCAATAGGTCCTTCACTTGCTCATATGCCACAAAAGCAATAGATATTGAAGGAACAACCTGGATATATATAGCACTATTAGGAATGAAAAAAAAAGTAATGATGTAACGTCTAATGAGAAGCGAAGTATCTCTAATCAGAACCAGAACTTTTTATTTAAGCAGGCAAACATTCAAATGCAACATTGGAATATAAAACTATGAACCCAAAGAAAACAAAGGACAAAGAACAGAAACACATGCGACGAGACTTGGTTTGAAAAACAAAAACAGAAAGGATATAAGACTGCTTAAACTGAAAGGTAATGCTATTGATAAATAAGACTAACCTTCACTGAATTGGGCACTAAACCCTTGTACAAGGCTCTGACACCCTCATACTTTACAGTTTTCCTGAAAGCATCAATCATTCCAGTATATTCGAGGGGAACCTTGCTCCTCCCATCACCAGCAACAATAGATGCAGCATGATTCCATCCCACCATCTGCATCCTTCTGCGAATAACATCAAGAGGGTAGGCAACAGTTTGTCCAACCGTTCCTGCAGCAGCTCCACATGCCAGCCTTGTAACAACACCAAGCTCATCATCAACAAGACCGAATGGTTTTGTTTTGATCAACCAGTCTTTTAAAGACTCATATACAGCAAAATTAAGTCCCACATATGGAACCTGCAAACACCAAATCAGACGATAAGCATTCAAAAGAAAGATAAGAACTCTCAACTAGTGTTATGCCTCTTCCCTTTCTTTGCCGAATAAGATTCCTGTTCTCTTTTTCCTTTCATCCAACCTATGTTGCTCGGACTCTCCGAAAATGTGGCCGGATACGTGTCGGATCCTCCAAAAGTAGTGCATTTTGAAGGATCCGACACGGGTGCGGCTACATTTGGTGAGTCCACGCAACATAGCATCCAACAGGGATTCATGTTTAACTTTTTTCCTAGAATAATTGGGTTAATACTAATTTAGCTAATTGACCGTTGGTGAACGTTCTTATCACTTTCAAAAGAGAAAGCCACTTGACTTTCTTCTTCATGGACATCTTTCCAAATGAAAGATATACCAAATGCATTCACAGAGTGATTATCAAATTAATTTGAGTCTTTTTCTTCATTAAAAAACTTTGGAGAGATCTATATGACACCATCAAATCTTGTGAGCATGGTTATCAAATTAATGAGTACTGGATAGCCAGTTCCTTTTGATCCAGGAACAAGGACTTACAACTCCTATGACAGAAGGAGTCCATCCTTTATACAAAGCACGTGGACCTTCCTCACGAAGCACAGTTGACAATGCATGGAACATTCCTCTGTATTGATAAGGAGACTTCTCTGTCTGCAAAGTACGGAAAAGAATTTAGAAGGCATCCCTGCAAAATAATACCCATAGGAGTAGATCAACACCATAGCATTTATTCAAAAGGATACGCAACTTACCTGCACAGTGATTCTTCCTCGCACCATGTCCATCGGGTAAGTTGCAGACATGGCAATTATGCCAGCACAAGCTCCAGCTCCAAGACGTAATAGTGGAGTGAGCTCAGCATCCTCTGGCATAAGGCAAGATGAAAGAGTCAAATAGTGCTCCATTTCCATTTTATTATTAAACTAGCATGCAATAGTTTCACAGGCAATCAAGAGACCAAGCAAAATCCAGCAAAAGCTTCATCAACTAAATGCAGACACCTCTTAAAAGAACCTTTATCAGATGATAGCTAGTGTAAGAGGGTATAGTGAGTGCAGATTAGGCCAGCAACTTAATGCACATCATGTCATGGGATTGAAATGCCTTGGGAGGTATTGTAATCAGCCCATCCTCATACTAGGAAGACTTCAGTCTTCACATTAAAATAAGGGTCGAAATTTTATTTTATTAAGAAAAATAAATAAATAAATGTCGAAATTTATAACTCAAAACTGCCGCTTGATCAGCAGCTGGCACAGACAGCATATGACAATGGTAAAGAGAATTGACAGAGAAACACTTTAATGTGCGTTTGAGACCTTCAGCAAATGATGTAATGAACAAAACCACGGTCAGGTTCTTATTCTAAGTTAATCCAAGATCTTTTTGTACATAATAAAACTTCGATGGATTTCCTTTTTGCCATACTAAGATATTCGACATCATATACCAAAGGTGTGCACAACAGACAAATAGCATGTGAAGAGAATGCTTGGTAAAGAAATGGACCTTGGTCTAACTCATCCCCAAGAGCTAGCTAATGAGGTGAGGATTGCCCAAGACCATATAAAGAAACAAACAGCCAATTACTCAAACTATATGGACTCTAACACCCCTGCATGCCCGGGTCTGCCAAGTGCCAACTGGAGTGGGGACAACATTATATGGGGGCCAACATCGGGTAAACCAAGAATTGGGATGGGTCCAGCTCTAATACCATGTAAAAAATGGTCCTTGGGCCTAACTCAACCCCCAAAGTATATAAGTGGACAAACAACCCATTCCACAACCAAAGTGGGACTCGCAACAGCTAACACCAACTCTAACATGCTTCCTAAGAATTAGGATCGCCAAGTGAAAGTACGTCTACAGCCTTGTGCAAAGGTAAATCTATCAGAAACTGAAGCACTTGAGCATATCAGAATATCCTAAAATAGAAATAAGCTAATAATGTATAAGTTGTGCACGTGGAAATTAGTTACTTTTAGACAAGAGTGACAGAAAACATTATGGCAAGAGAGGGACATCAGTAGCATTGTTGAGCTTGAAAATTGTTTTATTTATTATTTATTTAAAACTGAAGGGGGAGAGGGATATGAGTAGCATGGCAGTGGTTGAAAATTGTTTTATTTATTTTTGTTACACCGAAACTTCACCATATTCAAGCCCAATCAATATCAATCAACCACACCTCAAACTGAAACTGATTTGATTGACAATAAGAATCCACTATATCCATCCAGCTCTATTCAGACCTACATTCCAATAATAAATTACTGGTATTCTAATGCAATTTAATGGTTCTGTCAAACTAGAGGTTCCCTAACTCACATATATTCCTACTTCGACACAAACGTCTATAATAAAACTAAACAAGGTCATGGTAAATAACAGACCTAATGTAAATAAGCTTTGGGCGAACAGCAATTAACCCTTAATTCCAACTAGGTGATGTAGCCTTATGGAATCTTTTACTTCCATTGCATTATGTTCTTAACTAAATTTGTATTGATCCTGCGAGATTGTAGGTTTTTTACACGATTTTTTTTCCTACGTGTAATTCTACCTTGTCCCTCTTTTAGAACCTTCAATCATTATAGTGACGCATCAATCAGTCAATGCATTTAGAGGTCTATTCAGGACATCGTAAGAACCATCTCAAACGACCTTCTAGTTCTTCTCTTATTTTATCCCCAACAGGTGATACTTGAAGCCTACTTCAGGCGTGATCATTTCTTTGTCCAATCTTGTATGATAACACATTCGTCTTAATATTTGCATTTATACAACTATCAGCTTGTGGATATGTTGTGAAGTAGAAGCCCAACAATTACTCTCACAGATGGAAGTTCTTCCACTACTTTAACAAAACTGCAACAGGAGAAAAAAGAATTTTTCCTAGAGGGGCATTAACTAGGAAGAGGAAGAAGAAACCAGTGAGAATACAGCACCCAGTTTTGGCCCCACAACCTGGGGCATTATTAGGCTCGAACTGGATAAAGACCTAAAAGGCAGCTTATTTTTCCTTAGCTGCTCTGCACACAACCCGAACTTCCAACCCTATGCTTGACACATGAGTTTTTACCATGCAAATGGAAAATAAACATAATGAGCAACAGGAAGGATAATACACATAAGTCAATGCTGAACAAAGCTTAGTATTACCAACAAGTGAAGCAAACATTAACAAAAAATGGGCTTAAACTAGGACTGGAGGCAAAGAAGAAAGGAACTTCAAAAGAGAACAAGGCATACGAAACTTGAACTATAATAAAACAATGTGTAATAGCATCCAGAGACGAGTACTATGCTTAAGAATTAACTACAAATGAGAAGTCATGTTTCCTCCTATGACTGGATTCATCAAAGAAATACAGTCTCATTCACAACGCAAACCATTTAGAAAGCAAGAATGGTGAAACGGAAACAAACAGAAGGATATCCCCATAACTACTCCTTATTCTTTCTTCAAAATAGGTAAACCCCATGACCACTAAATAGCTTGAAAGGAAGACAGACATACCATTTCCAGTTTGTTGCCGGTACAAATATAATATACCCCTGTTCCAGTATCAAAGAAGAAATCAGTAGAGGGAAGAGAATGCTATAACAGTAACATGAGAAACAAGTTGGAGATTCAACAATCCTTTAGTGACTTGACACATCTACAATAGCCGTCTTCAGAAAGTACCTTGTGAGGCCCTTATCAAGATCTCGTCTTCACCTTCGCTTAACATAGTATTTTTCCCTATTACACCTAAAAGGCCAGATTAGGTCATTGCATTACTTGTCCATCTCCACAATGAGGTTCATAAGTTAGTTCATGTTTGCATGTAAGATATGGTTACATCATCAGAAATTCTCCAACATTCCTCTCACAGGCGGCTCATTCAAGCTCATTTCCTTCCCTTTTTTTCTTGATAAGATAATATTTTATTGATGGTGAGGGGCGGGGAAGCCTCAGTAAACAAAGGTATAGAACCTACATTGAGCTCATTTCCTTTAAGGGCATGAAATCTTCTAGAAGAAGAGATCACATAGACTATCTTTCCCTTTCTGGTGCTTATTTTTTTCTATTTCTTTTTTTTGTTTATTTTTTCCCCTTTGTTGAGTATGGGGAGGGTTACCTCCTAAAAGGTAAAATGCCACTAAACTGAAAAGACAAACTAAATTGAGCAAGATCTATCACTATACGAAAGGTGAATGTTAAATTATTAACATGGAAAAAATTTAGAAATGAAGTGGCCACAAGAAACATTAATGTGTATTATATAATCCTCCTACTTTTTATGCAAAATCTATGTTCCGGCAGGATCATTACTTGGAAGCTTGCTCATAGCTGAAGAACTTGACTGCGGAGTTTGGGACAATGCGTGCGCAGTTGGTGCCATTGCCCTTAAACAGTCCTTTGAACCCTTCAGTTCTCCAGATATATTTCAAGCCTTGAATGGTGCCATTGTATTTAATGCTATGTGGATTTTGAACCTGCACATCAAACAACATCATGTTACAAATAGAGAACAAACAATCTAGATGGTCATGGAACCTCCATGTATGCACATAGCTGAGATGAAAACTCTCGTGGGCATATAAGGAATAAAAAGAGTTCATAAATCCTAAAACTTTTTATGAACAGGAAAAAGAAATACGGAGTTACAAACCCAAAACATGGGGATTACTGCTCCGTCATTCAAAATGAGTATCGCACGCAGGAAGAGAGTTTATATTGCTCTGCTTCAGTAAAAATATTCAGTGGAGAGAAAAACAAGCTGCGAAATTACACTTCACCTGTAGCAATATCTTCAGCCGTTCTAGTGGAGCCACAGCAGTTCGTGACCTGCCAGAGGGAGAGTAGCAGTCAGTGTGAAGTCAAGTTAAAGTTCACGAAATCAAAGGATTAGTTCAAGCATATAAAAATATTAGTCAGCGTCCACACTCATGTAGAGCAGGGAGTACCAATATGATTATGCTAAAGCATATGCCAAAAGCCTTTGAGGGACTAAAAGATATAAAAATAGTTACACTTGTCTTCATATAGCATAATAAGTCAGAATTGAGAGAACAAAATGTTCAAGATCCATTACTTAACCATAAAAAACAATGATCTGCAGGTTGACCTAATAGTTCCTGCAAGCAAGTTACAGACTTAAGCATCCACACATGAGAAGCTTACACACTTTCAAGTCTCAACAAAGTTTTGTGTTGGATAAATGGAGATTAGTGTGTTCAAAACTCAATGAATAGGTTGGGACACTTTTTCAAGAATCAAGAGTCTTTTGACTATAATCATTAAGCAATATCAGAAAAGGAAAGCCACAACTCCGAAACACACCAAACAATTCATATAACGAGGTCAAGTAAAAAACAGAGAGAAAACATGAATAGCACATATACTGATGCAACATTTTGTAGATCTGCAAAACTATCATTAAGTAAATTTGTTGTTTCCCTCAGTTGAAAAAACATGGATTTTCAGTAAGTAGAGGATTAAGACCTGTAAATTTTGCATATGAGACAAAGGGATTTAATTCATTTTTTCTTTTTTTTTTCCTTTCATTTTGAGAGAAAGGATGTGCCTGCATAATTTTACCTTGGTAGCCAATATTATAAACACTACAGGATTAAGGCTATACTGCTACTGATATACAAATAAGCTAACAAAGTATCTGTCTTCTTTTTTTTTTGAAGTACAAGGAAACAAAGAATACCTGATATACTTAATATGCGTCCATCAAATGAGTGTTTGGTTAACTTTATTCAATAGTTCAATCAAGCTGAAAACTTGACCAGAAACCCATTTGAAACAATTATGTCATAATTTTTCATTAAACTGAAACCAATGATGACAAAGAAATAGTAATCCCTCTTTCCATTTTATGTGATACTATTGTCTTATTAGTTCCTTCCAAGAAGAATGACATATTTCTATATTTGAAAGCAATCTAGGTTTAAACTTTTCATTTTACTCCTCGAGTAACTTTTATAGCGCCTAGATGTTATGGCATGTTTAAGACCACAAGTTTCAAAAGTCTTATAGTCACATAAATATTATGCATGTTTAAGACAAAAAGTTTCAAAAGTTTCCCTTTCTTTCCTAAGCTTTGTGCCGAATCAAACTATGTTAGCGAAATTGCAACAGAGTCACAAATATTATAGCATGAAGAATGGGTCTTTGTACTCGATTTTAGATATCCTCTCAATTGGAAAAAGAAGAGCAGATATTCTACTCCCTTTGTCCAAATTTATATGTCATACTTCCCTATTTAATTTGTTCCAAAAAGAATGTTATGTATCCTTATTTCGAAACAATTTAACTTTAAGCTTCTCATTCTACCTTTAAAAGATAATTTATAGTCACACAAATGTCCAACTTGTACTAGACCTTAAATTTTAAAAGTCTTTCTTTCTTTATTAAACTACGTGTTCAATCAATCACAGCCACATAAATTGGAACGGAAAGAGTAGCAAACAAAAAGATCAAATTTTTATTTTTTTTCCTCCTACAATATTCACATATTACCACATTTTCAAACCGAGGCACAATACATATCACAGTTAACAGCGAAGTATCAAACTAATCAAACTTAAAGATAATACTCAGCTAATTTTTAGATTTACACAAAACACATCCAGTACGTGGTGGTATATATAAAACTCACACGCCTCCGGCAACACCTCCGGCAATAAGCGACTTGCAGATACTGAGGACGGCATGGCTTGTAGGCTTAATTTCTTCTCTAGCAAGCTTAGCTTCTTCCGCTAGGTTCACAATTTTCTCCACCGCTGAATCTCTCGCCGCCTTCACATCCTCCGAAGCCATATAAATAATATCGCAAAAAAAGCTTAACCTAACAGCAAATCGTTCGCTGAAAAAACTCTGTTGCTTTTCAATTTACGGATCAGAATTAGAAAAAGCTTAAGAGAAACAGTACATTTTACAGTGACTGTTTCAGTTAGCGGTTGCGGTGGTTGGTGGTGGCAGCGACGGCGAGAGTTCGATGGAAAATGCGGAGGGGAAATGAAGGTGCAAAAGACCTGCTTTTTATACGACGGCGTTTATTGAAAGTGTGGTTTGGGCTTTTGATGAATTATAAAGTACTTTAATATTCGGCTCTTTTTGGCATACAAACTTTGCAGAATTTATTACCACGGTTAAGTAGCAAATGAGGTATATCGTGGCCGGTTCGATCCATTCTTACTCATATACTAGTACTAGACGAGGAAAGACCGGTATAATATTATAATATTTAAATTATTGTTTGACAGGATTTAATTAATTTTTTTAAATAAATCAATTTTTATTATATTTATTTAATTACGGATAAATAATGATATTGGAGATCATAATTTATAATTAGTTTATTTTAATAATTTACTTGAAATTAAATTATAAATTATAATCTATTTAAGTTGCTCCAATTACATAAAAAAATTACATGCTATAATACTCATTTTTAACATTCATATCAAACATAAACATCAAATTGAAAATTTGATTTCAATGGTATTATTTTTTCAATGTATTTGAATATTTTACAAGAGAATACATTAAAATTACAAGTGTTATCTTTATTAACAAATTTTCTAGAATAAGAAGCTTACCAATCTATCTGTAAATTATTCTTGAATACATCCAAATTGGTTTCGCAAGACTTGCAACAGTGGGAACAATCAACTACTTGATGAAAGTTAACATGAACAACGTCATTCTTTATAATACGATAAAAGGTGGGAAAAAAACTTACCTATGAATTTACTTCATGTCTTGTATACAACAAAATCAAGAGAAATTCTTAGCACAATAAATAAAGAGGACTTGCATCCCTAAAGAGGCAATTTAGTACTTCAAACAAAGAGAACCAAAAGCACTAAACAAATATTAACATGATATAAATTGTAGTAATTAAATATAGTAGTTCAAATTATATTTTATTACAACTCGTTTAAAATTATGTTAACTGGTGATAAAATATTAAACAATTGATAGAAGTGTATATAAATTATTATAGGGATTTTAATTTTTTTCTTAATTATGGAGATAAGAGAAATGATTTTATTTTGCTATAGATTTATCATATGTTAATTTTCATAATGGAATAATATAAAAATTATAACAAATAATGTTTAGGATAATGATAGTTGAAAACTTATCAGGGAAGAATGAGTTCAAACCATGTATATTAAATATTCACATTAATTAAGCATATAAAAGATAGCCCCTAATACAATATGAACAAATCTCATCACTTACTTTTGAGATTTAATAAATTATACTTTTTAAAATTACTTTTGAATATGAAATTTTCTAGTTTGAAATCACCTTCAAACAGTGTGGATAGATGAAAACCTTTTAAATTTAATTTTAAATTGCTTTAAAACAGTGTAGTAAATACAAAAACCTTGTAAATATTTACCGATATCAATATTAAAGATACCAAATATATCATATTGTGATCCGTCTTATTTGAGTATATTAAATAATATTATTTAACAAAATTCTTACTACTACTTTATTGTTCATCTCAAATTCAAATAAGTCTTACGCTTCCATATTTTGACACAACCCCTTTTTATTGTTTTTTGCTTATAGATATTGTATTATTTATTACTTAATATTGTTATATTGTCACGTGATCTTTTATTGGGTTATCAATTGACTTAATGTCTAATTTAATACCTTTTTAATAAAAATAACATACCCATTATATTTTCACACGTGGGGCTTGGTATTACTCAAAATATGTATTCCTCAAAAATTAATGTATTTTATGTCTCTATCCTCTTACTCAAAACACTTTTATCATTTAAATATATTAATAATATTTGTAAGTATTTATTTGATTATTTAATTTATTTATATTTAATTTAATTCAAATTATAAGTATTTTCACATTATATCTAGTTTGTATTTACACATTCTCTTTTCTACTATGAAATTTTAATTAGTTATTTACATTAATATTTGCCTATAATTAACATAATATATATTTTATTGTATACTGTAACTTTGAATTGTCTAAAATATCAATATATAAGTTCTTTGATTATTATCTTCCAAAATATTGAGTTTTTTTATAATTATTTTTCTATTACATCCGATTAAACTTTTTGCTCTTTTAGTTTCAAGATACAAATTTGACTTTTAGTTTTCGCTAGAAAAACTACATACATTAGGCATTTATTTTGTATTATTAAATTTTAAATTGATTATCAACTTTTCTAAAATCTAGTAAGACTTTAATTTCATAGTCATATACATAGTTTGAGCGTTCTCATCATAATTTTAAGACTTTTTAAATTTTAAGTTCAAATCTTTTCTATGCTATTATATGATCTAATATATAGTATTGTCATGAACCATTAACTTATTACTTTATTTACTATTATGATTCATTACTCTCCTTTAATATAATGAAGATAGATGTTGTAATCTTTTTGTCTTGAAATAAATATTTATTTCATTTAAAAACGTAATTCTTAAATTGTTTAAATTTATGAATAATATTTTTAAGTATTGTATATTTACTTTATTTTATTTCTAAACCAATTCTTTTTTTAAATATCCTCTCTTTAGCTCTAACTTATTTTTATTTAAATTTTTTTGTTTTATCTATTAGACTTGAATTATGTGGCCTTACACACAATATGACCTTTATTATCAAAATAAATAGAAAAAAACTTTCTCATCTCAAATTTAAATAACTATAATTAAAGGAATAATCTTGGTGTATGAATAATATTATGCTCTTGCCATGTAGAGATATTCTTTTTTCTTCCAATCTTTATTGATTGCAAGTACAATGTGTTTGCAAGTTTAAACAACATAAAACAAACTATTTTGGGCTTGGCTTTTCAGATTTGAGAAGGTAGAATTAAAGAAATAGTGAATAATTATGTATAAAAAGACAGAAGTTATCTTCTAAAAGAACAGTATTTCCCCAAAAACACGTTATAACTTCACTTTTTAAAAAGAATCCA
The DNA here is from genome assembly GCA_005239505.1 of Nicotiana paniculata. Taxonomy (NCBI): domain Eukaryota; kingdom Viridiplantae; phylum Streptophyta; class Magnoliopsida; order Solanales; family Solanaceae; genus Nicotiana; species Nicotiana paniculata. The sequence continues at coordinate 2,249 of ML336764.1, read as the reverse complement.
TTATCCCTCACGTACAGAGGGAATTTGGGGGGNGAGGGGGGCGGAGAATTTGATTTTTCTTATTATTCATTATTTTCTTTACGTGATTGCAGAGGCGGACTCAGGATTTTAGTGCGACGGGAGCACCGGTATTCTACTCAATCAATGTCCCTAAAGGCTTTTAGCGTTCAAGGTGCCAAGTGATTTGAATTAATTATTTTTGAGGTATACACATATACACATACAAAATCTCCGCGAAATTTACGGGTCCTGTGACCCCTCAAGTTTATACCTAAGTCTTCCTCTGCATGATTGAATAATCCAACTTATATGTTGGACGCTGCTTTTTAAAGAAAATTCCTATCTTCATCTTTATAATTAGTTAAGATTGATTTTTTTTTTTAATTTCTTGTTTTGTTATTTTGAGTGGAGAGACATGTACTTGTCTGTGCCTTTGATTTAGGAGAAATTTTTTAGGAAGAGTATAACATGGATAAACTACTTGATCAGTAACAATTACAGAGTAGATTTTCTTTTTGTATTTTTTATATTTGAAGATATAAGAAAATTTTACCCATAGAATTAAAATAACTACCATATAGAAATTTAAATTCAAATTTAAAATAAAAAAATAATTAACCATTAACAAACATAACTAATTGTTTTTCTAAATTGTGACATGGCATTTTCTTCACGCGACACTTGACAAAAATCTCATTTGAAGATATAAGAAAAATTTACCCATAGAATTCAAATAACTACCATATAGATATTTAAATATTTTAAATTCAAATTTAAAATAAAAAAAAATAACTAACCATTAACAAACATAACTAATTGTTTTTCTAAAGTTGTGAATGGCATTTTCTTCACGCGACACTTGGCAAAATCTCATGGATGACTTCCTTCCTATAAATAGATAAATATATTTTTTCCCAGATGGTTCCATCCTTAATCATATGTTTAAGATTAGAACTTAGAAATAAAAGAAATCTAATATGAGCACTTCCCTTTATGGATCTTTCGATGATCGAATTCGAACTAGTCGAAGACTCGAACTCAATGGCGAAACTAGAAATATTTTTAAGGGTGTTCAAACTTGAAAGAAGTAACAAAAAAATTCTAACAAAGAGTGTTCAATATATGTTTTCTGCATCTAAAATTAATATTTTACTTATATACGCAGTGTAATTTTTCGTAAAATTTTGGTGAAGGGTAGTCAGTTGACCACCCTTTGCATAATGTGGCTTCGCCCCTGGTCGAAGCCATTGTGTAATAAGAACAACACTAATATATTCGGTGGAATATCACAAGTAAGATCTGAGAAGGATAGTGTGTACATACATGTTACCTTTATTTTGTAAAGCTAGAAAAGTAATGTTTCGATAGACCCTCATCTAAAAAAAAAACATAATCCCATCAGTCAAGAAAAATAAATACCTTAGTAGAGAGTCATGAAAAAAAAAAGTAACAACAAAAGAAAAATAAGATAACTGAAACAAAACAAACAGGTAATAATAAAAACTAAGAATAAGAAAATACAAAAATAATAATAATACTACTGGTATGGAGAAGAAAAGTACGCAATCTTCAAACCCTCATATCAAGAGTCATGTACTCAATAAGCTAAAAATATATTATGTCCTGCTTAATCACTTCTCCCAAATACTTCTTTAACCTACATCAACCTCTTCTTAGACCCATCATTTGTTGCTACGAGGATAATCCGAGCCACCGTGCAAGAAATAAAAAAAGTAATGTATGAGATAAAAATACACATTAATTGAATATAATTAAGTGATAAAAATATGTAAAGCCACTACATATTATCATGCTATTATTAATTTGATGAAAATACTTATTGCAAATAAATTTGTATGACGAAAGAATTAGGTGGGCTCCTTTTGGGTGCCACTTTTAAGATATAGGGGCAGAATATGACATAATTTGTTATGTTATTTGTACATCATACTTTTTTATAATTTAAATTTAAAAAAATAATATTTTTAGATTTTTTATGCGTATAAAAATAAATTTCTCGTATGTAAAATAAACGATAGGGTCGTAACACTAAAAATAAATTTGTATGAGACAAAAAAGCGATTGACCATATTTGTTGAACAAGTGGCGTTGATACAGTGCGCTAAAGTGCATAGTAGGACCACTCAGGGACCGGAGGAGAAAAGTAGATTTCCAGTGAGATTAGCCCTCTAAAGGCCTAAAGGGCCATTTTTATGAGAATCCATTATTAATAAAATAAAGAAAAGAAT
>ML336761.1:50000-58283 GCA_005239505.1 Nicotiana paniculata | reverse complement strand
GAGTGTTCATGATTGATAGAGACAACTAATCAAACTATAAGAAGTATCCAAGAAGGAAGTTCAGCAACGGGGAAACCATGACCTTAGACCTTTATTATAATTGATTACATCATATTGTTAGTTAATCGTTAGTTTATTAATTATGTCAGTAGAAATAGTAAAATTTCACCAATTGATATTCAAAAGTCTTGAGAAAATTGATTAAGTAAAAGTTTCGTATTCTGACAGCTTGATTGATACGTAAATTCCCTGTGGGGTCGACTCTGGGCGTAATACCCCCGATTATATTTGTAGCTCCCGTTTAGTCTTTCTATAAGACATAGTTGAGCGTGCTCAGTGTGTGAACATTCTATTATAAAAATGGGTTCCACCATCACTGATTATAGGTCTCGGGGTGCCAAAACATATGAAGATGTTTTTCTTTAGGAAAATTGTCACCCCTTTTGCATCATTGGTTGGGAGAGACACCGCTTCGACCCACTTGGAGAATAGTCAACCGCAATATATATTTGTTACCATATGAGCTGACTAACAGCCCTATAAAGTCGATTCCCCACATGTCAAAAACCTCCACCTCTTGAATTGTGGTCATCAACATCTTGTGACGGCGAGATATGTTGCCTTTCCTTTGGCATTCATCGCAACTTTTGACCCAAGCATGGGCATCCTTGAATAGGGTAGGCCAATACAATCCTGATTCCAACACTTTTGTTATTGTCCGAATTCCTCCAAAGTGTCCACCATATGGTGAAGCATGGCAAGCCTGCAAAACAGAGGGTTGATCTTTCTCGGGGATACACCTCCTGATCATGTTATCAGCACATATCTTAAAAAGTATAGGTTCATCCCAATATAAGATCGACAATCACAAAAGAACTTTTTCTTTTGAATTGAGGAGAGATCATAAGGTATAATAACGCTTTCTAAGTAACTAGCAATGTCAGCATACCATGGCGCCTCCTCCATTGTCACATCAATTAAGCATTCATCCGGGAATGTCTCTATGATATCTTCAACCTCCATTCTCTTTTCTGCTCCTTCCAACATCGAGAGGTGGTTTTCCACTTGATTGTCCGTCCCCTTTCTGTCATGAATTTCTAGATCAAATTCTTGTAGCAATATAACCCAGCAAATCAAGCGTGGCTTTGACTCCTTCTTTGCTATCAAGTACCTAATTGTTGCATGGTTAAACAATAACTTTTAAGCCAATTAAGTACAACCTGAATTTGTCGAAGGCAAACACTACAACGAGCATTTCCTTTTTCATGACAGTGTAATTAAGTTGTGCACCACTGAGCGTCCTGCTTGCATAGTAGATCGGGTGCATCATCTTATCCTTGTGTTGCTCCAAGACTGCTCTTATAGCATAATCACTGGCACCGCACATGAGCTCGAATGGTTGCTCCTAGTTGGGTGCAACAATTATGGGTGCAATCACCAATCTCTTCTTCAGCTCCTCAAAGGCCAACCTGCAATCATCAGAAAACACAAAGGGCTAGTCTTTTTCAAGAAGCTTACATAATGGGTTAGCAATCTTGGAAAATCCTTAATGAGCCGCCTATAGAACCTGACATGCCCAAGGAAACTTCTCACTGCCTTTACCGAAGTGGGTGATGGAAGCTTCTCAATCACATCAACCTTGGCATGGTCGACTTCAATTCCTTTTTTGGACACTTGATGCCCCAACACTATTCCTTCTTGTACCATAAAATGGCATTTTCCCCAATTCAGCACCAAATTTGTCTCTACACATCTTTTGAGCACTCTTTATAGGTTGTGACGACAATCTTCAAATGAATCCCACACCATGGAGAAATAATCCATAAACACCTCCATAATGTCCTCAACCATGTTAGTGAAATTGGCTAACATGCACCGTTGGAATGTAGTTGGTGCATTGCAAAGTCCAAAGGGCATTCTCCGAAAGGAAAAGATGACTTACGAACAAGTGAATCACGTTTTCTCTATATCTTTCGGGGCTATTGAGATCTGGTTATACTCCGAGTATCCTTCCAAGAAACAGAAGTGGGATTGCCCAGCTAACCTGTCCAACATCTGGTCAATGAAAGGCAAGGGGAAATGGTCCTTCCGGGTGGCTGTGTTCAATTTCTGATAGTCCATGCAAATCCACCACCCTGAGACTGTACGAGTTGAGATCAACTCGTTCTTCTCATTCTGTACGACTGTCATTCCTCCCTTTTTTGGCACACATTGGACAGGACTGACCCAATTACTGTCAGAGATAGGGAAGATGATACCCGTATCCAACCACTTGATCACTTCCTTCTTTACTACTTCTTTCATATTCTGGTTCAGCCGTCTTTGATGTTCTCTGGAAGGTTTGTGCTCCTCTTCCAGAAGAATCTTGTGCATGCAGAAGGCTGGGCTGATACCCTTTATGTCTGCCATGGTCCAACCAATGACAGTCTTACATTCTTGCAATACCTACAATAATTGCTCTACCTGCACAACTAGCAATCCAGATGATATAATAACAGGCAAAATAGAATTGGGACCAAAGAAAGCGTACCTGAGGTGGGCTAGAAGCAGTTTCAAGTCCAGCTGTGGTGGTTCCTCTATTGATGGTTTTGCAGGTGGTGTCACTCTCTCTTCTAAGCGTAGGGGCTCGAACTGAGGTTACCTTTTCCAGAATCCTTGGCCTTCGAGAGACATGACCCACTCTGCCAACCCTTCATCGTCCATCTCTTCCAAGTTCGTCAAGAAGGATCCCAATGGATCCTTGACATTAAGGGTCTCATCCTCTTCTTGCAGTATCACATCCACGACCTCCACTAGTGAGAAATTTGCAAATTCACTGGGTCTCCTCATGGATTTTGTTGAACGTTGAATATTATTTCTTCATTGTTCAACCTTATTTTTAGTTCTCTAGTCTCGCAATCAATCAATACTCTCCCAGTGGCTAAGAATGGCCTTCCCAGAATGATGGGTATCTCCTTATCTACATGAAAATCAAGAATAACAAAGTCTGCAAGGAATACAAATTTCCCCATTTGCACAAGCACATCATCAAGAATTCTTGTCGGTCTTTTAACCATGCGATCAGCCAATTGCAGCAACATCGAGGTCGGCCTAGCTCTGCCAATGCCCAGTTTTGTATAGATTGCCAAGTGCATCAAGTTTATGCTGGCTCCCAAGTCACAATGCTTTAGAAAAAGCATAACTCCCAATAGTACATGGGATAGTGAAGCTACCAAGATCAGACACCTTTTGGGTCATAGGTCTTGTCACTACCGCGCTGCAGGTCTGTGTTAGAGTTACAATGGACAAGTCCTGGAAGTCAAATTTCTGCAACATCAGGTCCTTCATCATTGTTTCATACCCTGGCATTTACCTTTAAGCATCCATCAGTGGAATATTCAATTGAATCTGGCGAAGCATTTCCATGAATTTCCTGTATTGATCATCTTTCTTTTATTTTGCCAATCTCTGGGGGAATGGTGTGAGAGTCAATCTCTGTCCACTGCTTGATGTCTTTATTTGTTAGAAGCTTCTGGCCCAATAGGTGCTACCTGTTTTGAGACTTGTTCACCTTCTTTTACCTTACCCTTGTCAACATGTGGCTGTTCGACTACTACCTTGATGAGCTCTGCTGATTCATTTGCCTCTAATGTAACTGGAGTGGCTGGCATAGTCTCTTTTCTAGATTGAGAAACTTCTTTCTCTCTGTCTAAATCTCTTCCATTTATGAGACTCACTACCATTAGCTGATTTGGGTTTTGCGCCTTTGGGTTAATATTTGTATCTGCCGGCAATGTTCCTTGGGGGAGATTGTTTAAGGCCATGGAAAGTTGTCCCAGTGGAGTTTCAATGGCTTTGATTGTTGAGTCATGTGCTGCTAACTTTTCTTGCATCTTACCATTTATTCCAATGAGTTGTTGCAGCATGCCCCTGATTTCTACCATGTTGCAGTCCTATTGTTAATGAGGTGGTTGGTAGGCCAATTGTTGTTGGTGCTGCTGTTGATAGCCATGTTGCCTTTGATACGACACAACTTGGCCTTGTGGTCGTGTACCTCCAGGTTGTGGCACGTTGGGTCTGTACTGCTGTTTTGGTGCTGGTCCCCATTGCTACCCTCCTTGCCTCTGACCCCCGATATTATTGACATAATTCATGTCTTCTCTGAAACCTAGTTGTCATTATCTCCACTCCACGAGCACACATAAGACTGGTTTATGCAAGGGGTGCACAATCCACCATTTGTTGTATCAACAATGTGCACTTGCTTTGTACCCATATCGTCGATCTTCTTTGTTAGTATGCTCATCTGAGTCATGAGCGTGGCTATGTTCTCTGCATGGGAATTGTTTGGGTCGAGAGAAACATAATGCACTATTGGTTTCAGTGTCGTACCTCAAGTCATCCAGCCTAAATTTTGAGCCATCTTATCGAGAAGAATGTTGCACCCTGTGAATGTCTTGCTCAGAAATGCACCCACGGCTGAAGCATCTACATTGGATGTCAAGCTGTCTGCCAAACCCATGTAAAATCTTTGTCCAAGCATCTGGTCTGGAATGCCATGGTGTGGGCATTTCACTAGCATCCCTTTGAACCTCTCCCAGGTTTCTTGCAAGGTCTCAGTAGGTTTCTGCCTGAACTGCAATATCTCATCAATCTACCTTGCAGTCTTGTTAGGAGGATAAAACTTGTTTAGGAACTTCTTGACTAATTCCTCCAAAGTGGCAATGGAGTTTATTGGGAGCGAATTCAACCAAGTTTGAGCCTCTGCAGTCACTGAGAATGGAAATAGTAATAGCTTGATGGCTTCTGGAGTCACGTTTGGCTGTATTTGGGTCACACTTATTGATAGGAATTTTTTTAGATGTTGGTGTGGATCATTAATGTATGACCCGGAGAACAATCCCTTATTCTGTTGGTGATCTGGAATGTCTCCGCTTGTATCTGGGGTACAGCAATGGCGGTGGCTAGGTTGTCAGCAGTTAGTTGTGCCCAATCATATATAGCAGCTTCTGGCACAAGAGGTGCCACCACTCCATTGTTTGGTTCAACCCGATTATTCTGGTTTTTTGCATCGACGTCATCCACGTTGTCCAATTCAGTTTCGAATTGGTGTTTTTGTTGTAACTGTTTGTTCTTCTTGTTGGCTCGATTTAATGCCCTGAATGTTTTCTCGGGGTCTAAGAGTCCTTCGAAAAGTTCACCAGCCATCGAAGAGCTTCTAGGCATACACCTGGGTCATAAGAGAGTTAAAACGTGAGAATTTCAATGGATATTTTTTAACACCGTAGAAAATTGATCTAAACAAAAACATCCTAGAAATTCTTCTAAGTTGTAATAAATAACACCGTTAGTTCCCCGACAAACGGTGCCAAAATTTTATCACGCCCAACTACGCCTTATAAAAAGGACTAAGCGGTCACTGCAAATATAATCCGGTTCAAGTCCAGAGTCGAATCCCACTGGGAAATAACCTATTAACTACAACTTTTAGTGATGCTAATGACAAGCTCAGACAACTTCCGGATGCAAGATTTTTATGAATAAACAGTGGAATTTATTTAGCTAATGTAAAATGACAATAAAATTAGCAATAATCAAGACAAAAATCGAATTCAAGGGTAGAATGATCCAGGGCTATTGATTTCCCCAATTGCCGGATTAATTCTTAACTCTTTAGCTGTAATATCGCCGCAATACTCTATGAGAATTATGAGTTCCGGGTTACCGTAATTATCTCTCGATCAATTACGCTAATTAATTAGAAGCATTCCTTTAAACTACTCTAGCTAACAATTTATGCAACTCAGAATTATCCCGCTAAAGCTTTGTTATTTCTAAAACCACTTTAAAATTCAAGTAATTAATCTCTTCAATTACCCTAAAGTGATGTTGTTCAACAACAATCTAAACAAGTGTTCTTTCTCAAGCAACACAAGGCAACTAGACACGATTAATCAAGGGCCCTTTTAATTAACCACAATACAAAACGTAGTTGAACAATCATAGAACAAACACGACACAATTATATCAAAATAGAGTTAAAACGTCATCCAACAATTGGTTCCATCAACCCTAGATTAATTGTTTAGCTACTCATACTAATGCAAAACATAGCAATAATACGATTCATGATTCACAATGATCAGTAGAAAGAAGAAGAAAGAAACTCTAAAGAATTGCTTGATCTCCTCTCCCTTGTTCTTGCCTCCAATTATGTCTAAAAACAAGATTTCGACTTCTGGAGAGTTTGGGCTCTTATAGGTTTAGGTTAATTGCCCAGGAAATTACACAAAAGCCCTTGCACTTTGTCTCGGTTACCATCCCGTCCGCGGTCGCGGACTCAACCGCGGACTCTAGCCTCCTCATTGTTTTCCTCCGCGGTCACTGCGCGCCCAGGTCCGCAGTCGCGGACCTGCCCTTTTGCATTTTTTCTTATTTTCCTCACTCTTTTCATCTGTTCTATCATTTGATTGGCCGTGTATGTTCATAATTGACTCCAAAATACTCTTTATATCCCTCCTAGCTCGGAGTGGCTCCTGCAAAGCATAAATTTATCAATTAGAGCATTTTGTAATCTTTTAGCATTTAAACATCAATAAAGTACGGTTAAATTAGAGTATAAATAGTGTCTACAGTACATAATATAGGCTACTATCACGTTACCATCATTTAGCCAAGTTACCCTATGCCTTAGTTTCCAATAGTCTTCCTCCTGTTTTAGAATGTTGTTATATTCATCAATAAGCGTTTGTTCAAGATTACTAAGGTAGTTACTGGTGGCATAATTTGGTGAATTTTGGATTCCATTGAGTCTAGCTAAAAAAAATTTCTTATTGACAAAAATATTTCCAAAAGTCTTTTTCTTCCATTCTAAAAATATTATTTTTAAAGATGTTTGTGCCACTTCATAAACCCCTATTTTCCCAACTATTTGTGACAAGATTAACAAAGTCAGAATGAGAGCACCAAATGGTTTCTATTCTAAAGGGTATGTCTTGATTGATGTAAGTTTTTTTTGTTAAGGCTGATTAGAATGGGGTTATGATCCGAATGTATTTTTGGAAGGTGAGTTATAGTAACGTTTGGAAAAACATCAATCCGTTCAACATTCGAATATACCTAATCTAGTCTTTCCATGGTTAAACCATTTTTCTTCGTGCGGTGGTTAGACCAAGTGTATTTACAACCCTTGAACCATAAGTCTACTAGGTTACAATAACTCAGGTAACTAAATAGAGAATTATCTCGTCTTTGATTTATATGTCTACCACCAAATTTATCTCTGGAGTCAATTATTTCGTTAAAATCACCACCAACCTTCCAAGAACCTTTATAATGGTTAGTAATATCTTCCCATAAAGTATTCATATCTAGTATGTCATTACTAGCATATATTGCACTAAAAAGTCAAGTAAGATTTTTGGGCTTTACCTTGATCATTGCATGAATTTTCTGCCCCTTCTAATGAAGTTGTGTGACGGTTACCGTGTCATAATTCCATAAGATAACTAAACCACCAACTTGGCCAACAACGGGGACTTCAATCATCTCGGTGAAGTCGAAAGCCTCAAGAATAGGTGTGTGGTTTGCCATTTTGGTCTCCAAAAGAGAACCTAGACATGGCTTATGTGTGTCCATGAGCTCTCTAAAATTCCTCCTAAAGTTGTCATCATTAGCACCTATAACATTCCAAATTATAAAATTATTTGGTTGGTTCATCATTGGATTGTTGTTTAGGTTATTGTTAGGGGTTTCTCCTAAGGGATGGTACAAATATCACCATATTCTTCCCCACTATAGGGTCCTGTGGAGGTCTTATGTCCAGTGAGCACTTGAAGAGTGTCACTGGACAGCTGAAGATAGATTTTATGTCTAGTATCTCCTTGAATATTAGTATTTTTACCTCGCTTAGGCTTGAAAAGGACACTGATGGCTCCCCCAGGTATGGAATTATGTCCTCCTCCTCTTCTTCCTCCTGCATTCCTTCCTGGTTTTGCATGTTTGGTGGTGGAGCCTGATCTTCCATTGGAGCTGGTTGTGGTGCCATCGGTTGATTTTCCCTGTGTTGTGCAGTCTATTGGGTGAGCTGGTTATGGTGCCATCAGTTGGTTTTCCATGTGTTGTGGAGTCCATTGGGTGAATATTGGGTTCATTAGTGTTAGTTCCTCCGGTGCAAAGAATGGGAGGTTTAGTGGTGGGTTTTGTTAAAGCTGTTGATTGGAGCTGCTTGGTATATTCCACATGTGTTGCATGGTGTGAATTAGGTTTTGGTTCATTGGAGGTGCAAGGTGTTGGAGGATGTTG
>ML336761.1:0-45000 GCA_005239505.1 Nicotiana paniculata | reverse complement strand
ACAAGGATACTTTTGGCAATATTTTCTGCAAAAAAAGAAGCATCCTAGCCAGAATTGCAGGAATCCAAAATCCTCAAATTACTAGTTCAACAGTTTCGTTAACCCTAGAAAACAATCTGTCTAATGAGCTTGATTCCATCCTCAAGAATGAGGAGGAATTTTGGAAGCTCAAATCTAGGATTAACCGGCTTAATGATGGGTATTCCAACACTAGATTCTTCCACACTTCCACTCTCAATAGAAGAAGAAAAAGAAGAAGAAATAGAATTCTTTCACTTAAGAGAGAGAGTGGAAATTGGCTCCATGATCAAGAAGAAATCAAGAGATCAATCTTCTCTTTTTTCAAACACCACTATACCTCCTCTCACTCACAAGCTCCCATCTCCACCACCAACCACCTATCCATGACCCATACTCTATCTGACTCCCAAAGAGAGAGGCTGGATAGGTCACTTGAAATGGGAGAAATAAAAATGGCCATATTCTCCTTCAAGCCATTAAAGGCTCCTGGACCTGATGGCCGCCATTAGAAGTACTAGAGCATTATAGGTAACTATGTAACTGACTTCTGAAAACAATGCTTTAATACTAATTCCATGGATGAGACTATGAACCAAACCCTGCTCTGTCTCATCCCAAAGTGCCCTCAAGCCTCCATGGTCAAAAACTTCAGACCAATTGGACTTTGTAACACAATCTACAAGTCCATCACTAAGATCATTATCAACAGAATCAAGCCAATGCTTTTTGACATAATTAGCCCTAGCTAGGCCAGTTTCCTTTCAAACAGGAGAACTTCTGACAATGCTATCATTGTACAAGAGTACATTACTCACTTTAGGAAAATGAAAGGTAAGAAGGCCCACATGATCCTCAAAATTGACCTAGAAAATGCCTTTGGCAGGATTTAATGGTCCTTTATCAGGGACACCCTCCATGCTTTCAACTTTCCCCCTGGTCTAACCAAGTTAATCATGCCATGCATCAGCTCTTTCAGCATCTCAATTTTAGTAAATGGAGGGAAAACTGAAGCTTTTAAGCCCTCCAGGGACATCAGACAAGGGTACCCCATATCCCCATACCTTTTCATCTTGTGTATGTAAAGGCTCTCCAAGTCAATTGACCAGGTTGTGCAAGAAAACCATTGGCAGCCCATAAGCATTAGCAGATCTGGTCCAAAAATCTTCTATATTTTCTTTGTTGACAACCTTACTTTATTTTCCAAGGCAAACAATAGGAACTGCACCACCATATACTCTATTCTTTTGTCCTTCAATGAGAACTCTGGCCAAAAAATCAATCTCACCAAGTCCAGAGTACTTTTCTCCTCTAATACTACCAGGACACCAAGGATTGCATCACAAATGCCTCAATCCAAGCTACCACCTCCTTTGGTAAATACCTTGGTTTTTTTATGTTTCATAAGAGACCCTTCAGCTCTGATTTTTAATTCATCATAGACAATATGCAATCAAAGCTAGCTGGATGGAAAATAAATTGTCTAAACCTGACTGGTAGGACCATTCTAGCTAAGGCTTCCCTCAATAGTATCCCTCATCATGTCATGCAGTACATTAAGTTGCCCACAAAAATCACTAAGAAAATTGATAGAATCCAGAGAAATTTCATATGGGGCACTACCCCAAATAGGAAAAAAAATACATTTGGTAAATTGGGAAAGGATTACCAAAAAGAAGGCTGATGGGGGGCTAAGGCTCCAAAAAGCTGAATTAAAGAACAAAGCAGCCCACCTGGAATGGAGGAACTATCGCAATACCTCGAGCCTATGGGCCAGAGTTCTTATTTACAAACACTATAACTGGAACCATACTCCCGAAATCATTAAATCTCCTACGTGGCAATGCATCCTTAAGGGTTGGGATACATGCAGGAAGGCTAGCAGATGGGTGGTCCACAAGGGGAACATGGTTAATTTCCTGAATGATACTTGGATCCCCAATCAACCTGCCGTTAGGATATGGTAGAAGGCCCTCTTACCCCTCACGACTTAACTGCCGAAGTAAACACTGTCTACAACTCAGGAAACTGGGACATATCTTCCATCTCCATGGAACTGCCTACCAGCATCTCAAGCATGATCGATACTGTCTTCATTTCCCCCAACCCCACCAAGGAGGATATGCTAATTTGGGGGCTGATCCCTAGTGGGGCCTTCAGTAATAGCTCCGCCTACACTTTCCTTAACAAAAATAATATAAACCTTGAAATAAAGAGGAAGAGACTTTCAACTGGATCAGGAAACTCCAAGATACTAACAAAGTCAAGAACTTCATTTGGATTCTTTCCCAAAATAGGTTACCAACAGGATCCCACCTTCACAAGACTGGGGTTAACTGTAACACTCAATGTTGCTTCTGCCAGAGTTTTGAGGAAACAAGCAACCACATTTTCTTTGAATGCATTAATGCAACCCAATTCTAACAGGAGTTACTTTCCAAGGCTTCTAATGACAGTAGGATCCAGAACCCCATCTTCTCTTCTCAACAGTGGCCATTAATATGAAACAAACTTAGAAATACTCTTTTTAATGAAAACATTTCTTGGGAAAATATTCTTCCTTCCTGTTTCTAGCACATCTGGCTTTGCAGGAATCACAACCTCTTCAACAACAAAATAGGATAGAATCAGCATCACCAACACCATCTCTAAAGCTTCCGAATATTTTATGTTGGTGAATAATGTAACCACCAAGAAGCATTTCCAAATCAGTGTAAAGTGGGAATCCCCTAGTAGAGGGCACTATAAACTGAATACAGATGGGGCAGCTAGGGGAAACCCGGGAGTAAGAAGAATAGGTGGAATATTTAGGAACCACAATGGGGATTGAATTATGGGGTACATGGAAAACATACTATCGTGACCCTTTTTTCTCGTGAAATCGGGTTTCGACGTTTCTGAGACAACTCCCTTCTTTTTGGGATGGGGTATGGGATTTGAAGAGTCTCCACCTAACGGATTAACGTATGTTTAGGTCACGTAGAGCAGTTAACTCATGAAACTAGTTTGCATCACCAGAGATCGGGTAAGGGATCAAAATTACCTTGAGAGGAAGGTGTTAGGCACCCCTCGAGGTCCACAACGGTGGGTCTTGGCTGAACTTAATTAAGCGAATTAGTCTTAAAGAAAAATAAAGAAATTTAGACAACTATTATTTCAAAACATGAATTAAAAGGGATCCTAAATTTTTTTGCCTATAGGATCATTTCCGTGGAATACTTGGTAACTTTCCCCAAGTTGGGGTGCTACATATAGTATTAGCACACGGGTCATCATTTCCTTTACTACCCAATTACTATCTTTCAGTTGTTACGTAAGCGTTCTAGTAACTTCTAACTCGTGCCTTATACGTGCACTGCCCGTCCCTTACCGATGGTCCTGGAGCTGTTTAGGACCTCTATTTAAGTTAGTTCTTGACTGGCATATGTTGCTTAAAATGAGAAAAATCTAGGCAACAAATAAAATTCAGATAGGACTATCATGTAAGGAGCAAATAAAGGCTCATGTTAACCTCCACAAGTAACAACAAATGCACGTAGTTCAATCAGCAAATTTTATTAATTTCGGATCCTATAGGCAGGATATCTAGATGGGCATAAACAGAATGTAAGAAACCAGTTTATTAAAACGAGCATCGCTACCTATCAATTTGCCTACTGATTTTATTAAGCCTGAATCAGGGCACATTTCAGGCAGCAAGATGTCACAGTTTTAGGCCCAGAATCCTTAGAAACGCTACAGGTTTGCCTAAGGATAACCAGAGCAGAATCCTATAGGCATGGCATCTACAACTGTTAATTATAGACCTATAACATGGTTTCTAAGCGAATTGCTCATAAATATAGGTTTATCTTTTTAGAACTTATAGGCATGTTTTATTTTGCAGAATTAATTTTTAACTCCTATAGACATGTTTTCTAAATGTTGAAACTGATTAAACCCCTATAAACATGATCTCTAAGTTTAGAAACGAATTTCACCCTATAGGCATGATATCTATTAGTTTGAATCCTATAGACATGATATCTAAGTTAAAACTGATTTTTTATGTCTCCTATAGGCATGGAATCTAAGTTGAAACTGATTTTTATCCTTATAGGCATGAATTATATTAATCACACATGGTCAGAATTTTAGACAATTCACCAAGAAAGTTTATTAATTCACACAAATATGATCTTATATACATGATCATTAATGCACGTTGAGATTGGAAATATGTGTGGATCCTATGAACATGGATTCTAATGCAGAATTAACAAAATACCTACATGCAATGACTCTAATATGCCGAAAATATGAACATTCAGAGTCATAAACAGTCAGAAAAATATCCTATAGGCAGGATCTTTAAATGAACAGTAACATGCACATAAGGAACCAACACAATACACCTATAGGCAGGATTTCTACCCGAGTTTTTTAACAAAGATATATAAACCCCCCCCCCCCCAGATTTTACTAATAACCCCAGATCTGTTTGTTACAGAGATTATTATATTACTACAACCCAATAATAAATAAATTACACAACAAATTCATTATACCATAGGGAGCCTTCATAGGGATAATATAAACCTGGGAACCAGGTCTTCAAGCAAAGCAAGTCTGAAGTATACATGAGGATCCATCCATGGCAAATAAAATTAGATTCCTAGTGTGTCAAAGTTCCCAAGGGCCTCAGGGACCCCGAGAAAATCTCACACCAGGACTACACTTAAAGAAACAGTTCATACAAGACCGGAGACCAGCACCAATGTGTCAGAGTTCGGAGGAGTCTCAAGGACCCTAGGTAGTGCTCACACTGGGGGTGGTAGGAACCTAAATAACTAAGAGTAGAAGTTTGAAAAACCAGTATATAAAGGGTAGGGGACAGTTTAGAAAACAATTTAATTTCAAGAAGTAAACAGATTCAGATTACATGATTGCAAACAAAATTGTACCAAGAAATAAACAGAACCCACATTTAGCATATGGTTCAAACAGATTGGTATTTATTCAAACATAGATATTGTACCAATATTTAAATAAATAACAAAAGAGCAAGGACACTTGAATTAACAGATAGAATTGGCCATACATTAATTACATGCTTGTAATATCTAGTCATGTTCGGAACAGGGAACATATAACTGAATTAGACATGATTTCACATCATTAGAGATAACCTAGTTTACATTATCACTAAGTGAAATCATATGGACATATAGAAAACAGAAGCATGCTGAGGTTTCGAAATAGACTAACCAAATAAGCACATAGGACAGAAATAGGATGACAGGGGTTAAATCATACCAGTTGAGAAGAAAGCAAACATGAACGTAACAACAATTTGAATCTAGAGAATCTAGCCTTGGATTTCAGCCGGCCAGACAGTGCAACAAATCAGAATAATAGAAAGAGAGAACTTAAGTTCTTGAGAGAACAGAAAACTTGAGAGTTTTAATGAGGAGGTTGTAAAACGTGTGTGTGAGTCTGAGTGTCAGTGAGTATTTTTTGAAATCTGAACAAATAGGGGGTTTAAATAGCACACGATAGAGTAAGACAAATAAGATATGAAAATTAATTGCACACAAATAAGGTATGAAGATCAGTTAATCAGTCAATTAAGGTGAACACGAATCAATTAATAGGACAAAATCAAGTAAGTATCACTTAAATTAAGGGGAATCTCACACGGAATAAATCAGCAGACGAGATTAAGTTTTAAATAAGGTAAGCAGTACGTCCAGGGGTCAATTATAAGTCATCCCTAATAATCAAAGCACAAAAATCGGGCCAGTAAAGGAATTAAGGAAAGTAGTACCAATTATTAATCGCACATAAGGAACAAGTAAAAATCCGGTAAGGAAATATTGGTTTTAAAGGAAAGCACAATTTCAAACCCTAATTAGGCAAGTAAATCAACTAATCACTTTAATTGACAGAGCTAAGGTAAATGGGCAAACATTATAACAAATAATCGAATAATTGAAACCCTAAGACATATCAAATAATAGAGATGAAACTCAAGAAAAAATCAGCCGAAAAAATAAAGAAGAAAACCAGAGTTGACACATTTAAACGTTTAAACATTTTTGCAGAAACTCCATTAGAGATAAAAACCCTAGCTTTTAGAAAAAAATGAAATCGGTTAACAATAATAGTAAAAATAGAAAATATTAAGGGGAAAATACCAAACAAACTCAAAGCCGCTTCAGATCTAAAGAGATTTAAACGGATTTAACCAGAAATAGCTAGGTTTATGAAAATAACCAGAGGTGAATCAAATCTGATTTGAACAAGAGATTTGAAACCATAAAACACGAAAGTATTAGTACTCACAGACATCAGAGTTAATATAGACGGATTAACCGAGAAAGGAGAGATTTTAAAACCAATTCTAGTTTGAATCTCTTGAGATTATCCTCAAGTAACATGAAAATCAAACAACCAGTAGAGAGATGAGGCCAGATAAGGCATGGAATTGGAGGAAAACCCCATGAATCAAGGGGATATCAGTGATGGTGGGCTAGGGTTAGAAGGGGGTGAGAGAGAAGAGAGGAGATAAGGGAATTGAAGGACGGCGGATTCAGAAAAATGGGGTAAGGTTAGCAGGTTTGTGTAATTAAAAAAGGAAAGGGTGTTCTAGACCGTTGATCTTCTCAGATCAACGACCAGGATTAGTTCTAGGCTGGGGCGGGTTATGGATATTGGGTTATTGGGTTTGGGTATTGGGTATTGGGTTATGGGTTAGGATAATTGGGCTGATAGTTATTGGGCTAGGGTCCAAAAATTAATTAAAAAGGGCTATATTTTAAATACGCACTCAATTTAACAAAATAATTTATAAAAATAATTAATAAATGATGAAATATGCTATTTGTGTATGAAAATAGTTTAAAATAATTACTTAATGTTATAAAAATATAAAAAGTCATTTTCGTATAAAAAAAAAGTAATTATGCATACATGGGCTATTATTACAAAGTTATTGCAATTATAATCTAAAGATGTAAATGTAATTATGCATAAAATAATTAAACCTTAATATAATTATAAAATGATAAAATTAATCAATAAAATTATTATAAAATCATTTGTGATGCAATTAGAAATTATTTAGATAATAAAATAATGGAATAAATTAATTAAAAATCTTTTAAAATTATAGAAAATTATGGAAAAATACTAGTTGATGCTCATGCATTATTTTAAAAATATATATGTATTTTGAAAATATATATGGGAAAAATTGGTATCAACAGGTGCCCATTTTTTCCCCAGGAAGAATGAAAGAGTTGTCGGGTAAAAATATGATGGCCAATTTTAGACCGAATGGAGTGATCTGAGAGATATGGGACGCACTTTGGTTTCCGAGATGACTACATATCTCCGGTCTTACAGGAATCAGGTCTGTGTAGTTCTAGATCCACCGGCGAACTATACCGATGAAGTTATCACAAGGACAAATACAAGGTTTCGAATATGATGAAATGGTTGTCGTGAGTGGTCAGATTTGAAATAATTTGGAGGAACTAGAGCAGGATTGCTCCTATTGGGATAACAGTTACTCATTGGGTCACCTATAAATCAGAAGAAGTATTGCAAGTATAGGCGTATAACTTTGCGTAAATTTAGACATGATGCAAATTCCCTTTAGACCATGAAAATTGTTTTTGGACGGTTGAGGATGACGTCCTTAGACCATGACGTCCCGGGCCATGAGTTGTACGGTAAGGGATTCGCAGGCCATGAAATGATGCTCTCGGGCCATAAAAATGGTGCCTCCGAACCATGACGCCTTTGAATAATGATATGAAAGTTTGAGAGATCCTCAGGCCATGGAATGATGTCTCCCGGCTATGAGGATGGTGCCTTTAGACTATGACGCCTTTGGACAAGTTGGCTATATTTCAGCCCATGAGTTGCAGAGACATGATGTTAGAGGCAGAAAGATAGAGCTTAGTCTTGTGTAAAGTTGAGGGCAGAGCTTAGAAGAGAACAATGCAAGAGAGACAGTTCTTAGTCTCGTGCGAGATTCGGGACAGTGCTTAGTCCCATGAAAAGAGAAGGCAGTGCTTAGCTTTATGCAAGATTCGGGATAGTGCTTAGTCCCATACAAAGTGAAGGTAGTGCTTAGCCTTATGCAAGTAGAGAGGCAGGGCCTAGCCTCATGCAAGATTCAGGACAAGGCTTAGTCCCATGCAAATAGAAGTCAGTGCTTAGCCTTATGCTAATGAAGATGCAGGGCTTAGCCTCATGAAAGATTCGGGACAGTGCTTAGTCCCATGCAAGGAGAAGGTAATTCTTAGCCTTATGCAAGTAGAGAGGCAGGGCTTAGCCTCATGCAGGATCGAGACAAGGCTTAGTTTCATCCAAATGGGAGAGGCAGGGCATAGACTCATGCAAGATTGAGACAAAACTTAGTCTCATGCAAAGAGAAGGTAGTGTTTAGCCTTATGCAAGTGAAGAGGCAGGGCTTAGCCTCATGCAAGGTTCGGGACAATGCTTAGTCCCATGCCAGGAGTAGGCAATGCTTAGCCTTATGCAAGTGGGAGGCAGGGCTTAGCCTCGTGCAAGGTTCGGGACAGTACTTAGTCTCATGCAAGGAGAAGGGTAAGAGTGAAATATTCTTAGCTGACAATGTGTTTCGTGCATAGTGATTGTGTTGTTGCAACGGTATTTGTCAGGATGATATAGTCCTAATCCAAAGAATAATTTGTGAGTTTTGTGGGGGAAGGTTGGTCTGTGCTTTCGTCTTCTTGACTTGCTCCGTTCTTTCTGAAGATCCTGTCAAAATTCTGCCTCAATTTCTGATGTGGGGGAAAATGGAAATTTTATTGAATTGTGACCGAACACAGGGCTGCCTATGTATCCCCTCTTAAAAGGGAATCAGGTCGAGCGTAGTTCAATTTACATCATATTAAGAAGCATAAATAGTTTACACATAGTATCTTTTGACTGCATCTGAATTGATAGGCTTTGGCCAGATTTCTCCGTCCATCTCTACGAGTATGAGTGCTCCTCCAGCCAGTACCCTGTGAACCATGTAAGGACCTTGCCAGTTGGGAGATAATTTCCCTTTGGACTCATCTTGATATGGAAAGATCTGTTTCAGTACCAGCTGCCCCGAAGTGAACTGTATTGGTATGACCCTTTTGTTGAAAGCCCTGGACATTCTATTCTGATAGAGCTGGCCGTGAGACATTGGATTTGTAGGTAACTTGTGAGCCACTATGTATGTGCTCAACCCTCTCATATCGTCGTATGACCATGCAAATATATCCTCATAATTTTTCAGGAATCGAGTGTATTCTTCTTTCTCTGATGGTGACAAATATATGCTTATGTGAGTTTCCTTGACGGTTTCAGAATCTCCCAAGTTGACTATCTCGGTCTCGTCCATGTTGGACTTGGGCTTGTTCTCAAAGTTCTCCACTTATCTGACAATTTCCTCAGATATTACATCCTCATCTTCTATTTCTTCCGAGTCACTGTCCTTCTATTGCGTTGTCTCATTACATGTCACAGTCGTTGGTTCATCAACATAAGAAATAGTAATACTGTAGGGATAAATATATGAAAGAATAATAGTAATAATAAAACATCAAGCCATTTAGAATGTCAAACAAAATGATTTCAGATAATTTTTTTTCGAACGGAACATTAAAAATATTTTTTAAAACAAAATGCCAAAGAGGAAATCATTTTCAAAAGTAAACAATGCTATCAGCCTTGCTACCCCGAGACTCGTCGGGCCCTTGATGGTTTAGTGGTCTAGTTCTTGAGGGATGCTCCCTTCTCCACTGTCTGGATAGTGAGGCCGTCTTCCTCCTCCTCCTAAACTATGACACAATAATCCATATCATCGTCTTCTAAGAAAAAATTCCTCAATGCTCCCAAGGTTTCTTCTTCTTCTGATCCCCATACTGTATCGGCCTGATGGAAGGTCTGATTGAGGTGCGGTACGGGTTTCTCAAGAGGATAGTATGTACCACACCATGGTGGTGACCAATTTCGATATTCCTGCCAGGTATACTGATATCTGAGCCCGAAGGTTGTGCGATGGCACTTCAGTTGTACTGTTGTTTGGAGATACCTTGAAGCTTTTTACCAAGCCCCTTACCAGGTTCATACCCTGCCCATGCCAGTATTCTCTCTATTTTTCTACTCCAGCATTTATCCTTCTCAATCGTGTTAACACGCTCAATGCGATGGTAGGTTTCTCCACCTAACTTCCTTTTGTTTTCTACCACTGCAACATTCTGACTGGTGTAAATGATGTTGCTCCCATCTCCATGGATGATCACTTCTTGATGGTTCCATTCAAATTTTACCGCTTGGTGAAAAGTAGATGCGAAAGCTCCGGCGGCATGTATCCAAGGTCGTCCCAACATCAGATTGTAGGAGGCGGATATGTCTAGTACCTGGAATTCAACATCGAACCAGGTAGGACCCATTTGCAAGCGTAGGTTGGTTTCTCCAATCGTGGCTCTTTGTGACCCATCGAATGCTTTCACATTCATAGATCCTGCTCGTATTTCATGTAGGCCTTTGCCCAACCTCTTCAGCGTTATCAATGGGCAAATATTGAGGTTGGATCCTCCATCTATCAAAACTCTAGCAATGAACTTATCTTCACATTGCACTGTGATGTGTAGTGCCCTGTTGTGACTTAACCCTTCAGATGGCAACTCATCCTCATGGAAAGTGATCTTGTGGCTTTCTAGCACTTGCTCCACCATATTGGCCATTTCTCCGCTAGTGATGTTGTTTGGAACATACGCTTTATTCAATACCTTCATCAGAGCATTCCTGTGTGCCTCAGAATTTTTCAGCAATGACAGGATAGATATTTGGGCGGGAGTCTTGTTTAGATGATCGACGATAGATTACTCCCTTGCATGTACCTTCTTCCAAAGGTCATCTGGACCAGTCTCAACAACGGGCGATTTACTGGAAGCTTGCTTACTGGCTTCTCCCAAATGTTCAGGTGTATAAACCCTTCCTGTTCTAGTCATTCCTTGTGCAGCACCGGATTCTTCCATCTTCGACCTTCCTTTTCTTCTAGCCTCGGCCACATAATCCCAAGGTACATCATTGGAACTGAAGGGTGGTGTGGATGCCACCGTTACTGTGAAAGGTGTGGCCACCTCCACCTTAAATGGAGCGGGTGTTGCTGCAGGTGGGGTTACATCTACTTCAAAAGGAACCGATTCGACTACCTCGACTTCAACTGATGGCTGCACCTGCACCACAATGAGATTGAGTGTGACTGTAGGTTTCTTAGCATCATAACCTTCTCGAATAAGGCCAATTGATCCCTTGGGATCCCATTCTTCATCAGTTTCTATCACATTGACCCCTTCACCCTTATGATCTGGGAGAGGACTGTTGCGGACATTAGATGCAGTTTCTTTTGCCTGTATGACCTTATTTCAATCAGTGTTTGGATCTTGTCTTTCAAGGTGCGTCACTCGTTAATAGTGTGTCCCTTCATACCGGAATGGTACGCATAAGTCTTGTTTGTATTGACCCATTGAGATGAATTCTCCATTGCCTAACCAGCAACTTTCAATCTCTCGTACAACTGGTCGATGGGTTCAACAATGGCGGTGTATTGTCTGGGTGGCTTGCAGTCAAAATTAGGCATGGGTTTTTGGTAGTTGGACTAGTTGTAGGTGACTCATAATAGGATGGTTGGGAATTATAGGTATGGTAGGCAGTAGAAAGTTGGGAATATCTGAGAGGTGATGGTTGGTATGTGGGTGGAGGTGTTTGGTATACAAATGGATTTTTTGGGCATTGGGCAACCATTACTGTTCCCACTTCTTTCTTCTTTGATATGCCACCTGATTGTAGTGCTTTATTCGTGGCCTGTAGTGCCTCAAAATTTGTCACCATTCCACTTTTGATACCTTCCTCCATACTTTCTCCGAGCTTGATGATATCAGAGAACTTGTGATTCTCGATTACCATTAACCTTCCGTAATATTGTGGATCCTGAGCCCTGACAAAGAACTTGTTCATATGCTCTTCATCTAATGCCGGCCTGACCTTCGTTGCTTCTGACCTCCATCGAGTAGTATACTCGCGGAAAGTCTCAGTGGGCTTCTTCTTGACATTCTGGATATAGAAGACATCTGGTGCATTTTCACAGTAGGGCTTTACATGAATAGCTTCATGTGAATCCCTTCGTGAATAGCTTCACATGAATAGCTTTATGCGAATCCCTTCGTCCTTTCCCACCCCTACGAGCTTGTCACAGTAGGTTCTCAAATGTACCTTTGGGGAACCCGTTCCATCGAACATTTAGAACTTAGGAGGTTTGTAACCCTCCGGTAGTTCCACATCTGGCTGAATGCACAAATCCTCATAATTCAAACCTTCGATTCCTTTGCCTCCTTCAACACCCTGAACTTGGCTTGTGAGTTTCTTGAACTCCTCTGCCATGTTCTTAATGAGCCGGTCCTTCTCGGCGGATTCTGGTGTATATGAGATGAATTGAGTAGAATGGGGTAAGGTTTCCACGTATATGGGGTTGTTTTTGTGAAGGCTAAGAGTTTGGGTATATTGGTGATCATTGGTTGAATTTTGGGGATCGGGGATAGGCTGTGGGGTATTCTGAGGAGTGTGGTAAGTGGTTTGTGGATATTGAGTTGGGAGATGCTGATGTTGAGGAGGTGTAGGTCTGGGTAAAGGATTTTGAGGAGGGATTGTATATTGGTGGGGTACGGGAGGATTCTGCGGGTGTTGGTTGCGTGTATTCTGGGGAGGTGCCGAGTTTTGGGTATTTGGATGGTTGATATCTGGGACGTTTAGTGTGAGGGAGAGGTTTTCCAAGTTACGGACCTGCTCAATCTCACCTTGTAGTTCAAGTATTTTCTTTTCAAGCCGCAAAACCAAGTCATTTGGTGCCGGAGTACTCTGACCATCAGAAGTTTCCACATTCTCAGCATGTGTGGTGTTGTCGCCACTTATATTATCCATCTTAGCTTTCCCTTTGCCTTTTGATGTGCTTGGAGGAGGAGGAGGTGGAGGGCCTCTAGATCTGGTGTGATATGATGATAATGCCAGTATGTGTGAACCAACCTTGGGGAATGAGAATAATCAAAAAGGAAATAAAAACAAAAGGTAACCAAGTCAGTAAGGGTTCCAAAAAGAGTATTTGAAATATTTAAACACATAGTGCGGGAATGTAAATTCGCGTCCTAATTTGGAAGCCTCATTGTGCCCGAGGTAGGCCTAGTGACAAGTTGATTTAGAGAACTTCAGTTCCAATAATTGCCTCATTTCATTAATGTAAAATAGATGAATCTAAAACGACACTAAACAAGATAAGTCACTGATGGCACTTGGCCTTATTACATTTTATTAGCAAAAACAAATAAACCTAATCTACTTGGTCCCAGAAGGACTTTCTCCAGGCCTGGTTCTCTTGGCTCCATCGATCAGGTTCCCCAGGTCGCGCATGTCCAGCAACAGGTATGCCCTTGCTAGATGTCCTCCTTCAATACCTTCAGCATTCTGGCAGTCTATGACTCGTTTCCTCATCTTCCCTTCCAGCTCCATCAGACCCTGCTCTAGATATTCTAACCTTTCATTCGATCTGGTAGTCGTTTCCTTCCATTCATTGATTAATTCCATATCAGTCTTGTGTTGTTCCAGATGCTCAGCCTCGAACTCGCGAACCCTTTTGTACAGTCTGTTGTATTTCACTTGGGCTTCAGCAACTTCGTCTATGACCCTATTTCCTCGACCGATCCCCGACTCAACTTTTACTGCTATGCTATCTTCCAAACATGATGGGTAAAAGTACACGTGCCCTACGTGATATCGATCCGACTCGATGGTGTCCCTTCCCACAATAATATTCAAGTGCCACATATGTTGAGCTTCACATTTGTATGGGATGTCATCATCTTGGAAATCCGCCCTGTGGTGACTCATTTTAACGACTCGTTGTATGACTTGCTTCCTACCTGCTTGTCTCATAACCCTGATGGGAACATAAGTTATATGCCCCTTAACCCGATCAACACCAAGTGCGGAGCGTCCCTAGATCTGATGATGAACTCGTCATTAGGGAACCATTTGAACATCCATTGAACCTGATCCTCAGTAAAATTGTTGAAAAACTGCACCAATTCTGTAGCACTCTCTGGTTGAGCAGACCTGTCTGGGATATAGGTCATTCTCTTAGGGTGATGGAAAGCTATATGATCATTCCACGGCCTTCGTGGAAACTCTTGGCGATATTGACCTCTCTGGAGATGCTCTAACAACCAAACCTGTAGCAACAGATTACAACCCTCGAAGTGTTTGAATCCCCTCTGCCAGCGGTACAAGGCCCGATATATGTCTGCTATGATCATAAGGACAATGGTATATCTTTTCCCCTCGATCCCCTCCATTACGGTTTTTGTTACCATGGCCAGTCTGGTATGAATTTTGTCCCCTTGCATCGGACACACTATCATACCCAGGAAGAAGACGATGAACACATCATGTTAGATACGATATGATTTACTATGACCATACCGTTCATAGAGATAGTCAAAGAGTATGTAGGATTTCTTCAAGCACTCCAAATCATCATTCTTTTTCAGAGCCATCATTTTCGGAAACCCCCTAGCAGTATGGTTTTCTGGCACCAATAAATCGGGACTATCCCAAGGCAGTCTAGCGAATTCCCCTATTTCTTCCGAGAGAGGGGTCATTTCTATGTTTCCAAATCAAAACACGGATCTTTTTCTGTCCCAGAACATTGTGGCAGCTTCAATCAACATATTATTCGGTTGGATGTCCAATAAAGAAGGCAAATTTCCCAGGACCTTTTTCATATGCTTTTTGTCACTTGATGAAATATCTTCCCACCAATCTAGCAACAATGGTGGTATGTTATGGTCCATGCTGAACTTGGGGACTTCGTGCCTCATTTTCTGCAAAACAAATAAGGTTAAGACCCTTTCCTCCTCCAGATTCGACTACTTATACATCAGTGATTAGCATATTAGTACTTATTTCCCCAAATTAATGCACAGATCGTGGTGGCGTCCGTTGGGATTATGGAAACCCCGGTGAACTTTTGGACAAGGCTTTTCTTAAAGGGTTATTATGTGGACAACATATTAACCCTGGCTAGGTTTGACCATGATGCATGTACGATGAATCAGAGTAAAGTTTCTATAGAGGTCTAGACTGGTACCCTCAAGCGGACAACTTGAGGGGGAAAGGCACGGAACTGTCGACTGCACCGCTGATCGACTAGTTTTACTGCAAATAAGACTTTTCGAATTCAAAGGGGTGATATATAGGAAGAGCGCAAACACTCATCAAGCTTTTCTATGGTATTGATTACGCACAAGGGGAATATGATGTTGAGCATGATTTATGCATCGGAAAATCGCATGTTGTCACATATTTGCACGTTAGAAAATGATAAATGCGGTATTTAATAATTGAAAAGGCATTTTAAGAAAGAAAACAAAGAGACAAGTCAATTTCCATAGTAAAAAGGAAATCATAAATGCTTGAAAATAGGCAATTAAATTCACATAAAGTGGGAAATGGAAATGGTGCGCACGTATTAACAGAATAAAGCATGCTTAAAGACTAATTCACCAAAAGCAAGTTTGTTATGGTAAGAGCATAAGGTTTATCCCTAGCAGAGTCTCCATGTTGTCGCGCCCCTCTTTTTCTTGTGAAATTGGGTTTCGACGTTTCTGAGACAACTCCCTTCCTTTTGGGATGGGGTATGGGATTTGAAGAGTCACCACCTAACGGATTAAGGTGTGTTAGGTCACCTAGAGCAGTTAACTCATGAAACTAGTTTGCATCACCAGAGATCGGGTAAGGGATCGAAACTACCTTGAGGGGAAGGTGTTAGGCACCCCTCGAGGTCTACAACGGTGGGTCCCGGCGAACTTAATTAAGCGAATTGGTCTTAAAGGAAAATAAAGCAATTTAGACAACTATTATTTCAAAACATGAATTAAAAGGGGTCCTAAGTTTTTTAGCCTATAGGATCATTTCCATGCAATACTTGGTAACTTTTCCCAAATTGGGGTGCTACACATAGTATTAGCGCACGGGTCATCATTTTCTTTACTACCCAATTACTATCTTTAAGTTGTTACTTAAGCGTTCTAGTAGCTTCTAACTCGTGCCTTATGCATGCACTACCCGTTCCTTACCTATGGTCCTGGAGGTTCTTAGGACCTTTATTTAAAGTAGTTCTAGACTGATCTATGTTGCTTAAAATGAGAAAAATCTAGGCGACAAACAAAATTCAGATATGACTATCATGTAAAGAGAAAATAAGGGCTCATGTTAATCTCCACAAGTAACAACAAATGCACGTAGTTCAATCAACAAATTTCATTAATTTAGGATCCTATAGGTAGGATATCTAGATGGGCATAAACAGAATGTAAGAAACCAATTTATTAAAACGAGCATCGATACCTATCAATTTGCCTACTGATTTTATTAAGCCTGAATCAGGGCACATTTCAGGCAGCACGATGTCACAATTTTAGGCCCAGAATCCTTAGGAACCCTACAAGTTTGCCTAAGTGATAACCAGAGCAGAATCCTATAGGCATGGCATCGACAACTGTTAATTATAGACCTTTAACATGGTTTCTAAGTGAATTGCTCATAAAGACAGGTTTTATCTTTTTAGAACTTATAGGCATGCTTTCTAATTTTGCAGAATTAATTTAACTCCTACAAACATGATTTATAAGTGTTGAAACTGATTAAACCCCTATAAACATGATCTCTAAGTTTATAAATGGATTTCACCCTATAGGCATGATATCTATTAGTTTGAATCCTATAGATATGATATCTAAGTTGAAACTGATTTTTTATGTCTCCTATAGGGATGGAATCTAAGTTGAAACTGGTTGTTATCCTTATAGGCATGAATTCTATAATCACACGTGGTCAGAATTTTAGACAAGTCACCAAGAAAGTTTATTAATTCACACAAATATGATCATATATACATGATCACTAATGCACGTTGAGATTGGAAATATGTGTGGATCCTATGAACATGGATTTTAATGCAGAATTAACAAAAGACCTACAGGCAATGACTCTAATATGCCGAAAATATGAACATTCAGAGTTAAACAGTCAGAAAAACAACCTATAGGTAGGATCTTTAAATGAGCAGTAACATGCACATAAGGAACCAACACAATAGACCTATAGGCAGGATTTCTACCTGAGCTTTTTAACAAAGATATATAAAATAACCCAGCTTTTACTAATAACCCCCGATCTGTTTATTACAGAGATTATTACATTACTACAGTCCAATAATGAATAAATTACACAACAAAATTCATTATACCATAGGGAGCCTTCATAGGCCTAATATAAACCTGGGAACCAGTCCTTCAAGCAAAGCAAGTCTAAAGTATACAGGAGGATCCATCCATGGCACATAGAATTAGGTTCCTAGTGTGTCAAAGTTCCTAAGGGCCTCAGGAACCCCGGGCAATGCTCACACCAGGACCACACTTAAAGAAATAGTTCATACAAGATTGGAAGACCAGCCCCAATGTGTTAGAGTTCGGAAGAGTCTTAAGGACCCTAGGGCTGATAGTTATTGGGCTAGGTCCGAAAATTGGGCTGATAGTTATTGGGATGGGGTCCGAAAATTAATTAAAAAGAGCTATGTTTTAAATACCCACTCAATTTAACAAAATAATTAACAATGATGAAATATGCTATTTGTGTATGAAAATAATTTAAAATAATTACTTAATGTTATAAAAATATAAAAAGCCATTTTCGTGTAAAAAAAAGTAATTATGCATACATGAGCTTTTATTACAAAGTTATTGCAATTATAACCTAAAGATGTAAATGAAATTATGCATAAAATAATTAAAGCTTAATATAAATATAAAATAATAAAATTAAGCAATAAAATTATTATAAAATTATTTGTGATGCAATTAGTAATTATTTAGATAATAAAATGATGGAATAAATTAATTAAAAATATTTTAAAATTACAAAAAATTATGAAAAAATATTAATTGATGCTCATGCATTATTTTGAAAATATATATGCATTTTGAAAATATATACGAAAAAAATTGGGTATCAACACATACCTATACAACCAACACTATGGCTGAACTGAAAGCTCTCCTAAAAGGACTCTAGCTAGCTAAGCAAAAGGAATTGATCCCTTTGGTCATTAACACAGACTCGTCAGAAATAATCCAAATGCTACTCACAAGTAACCTAACATATGATCCCATGATTTGTGCATGCATGTTATTAAGGCAAAGGATGGGCAAGGTCGTGGTAAGGCGCCATTCAGGGAGCAGAATAGAGTGGCAAATGCTATAACAAAGGAGGCAGAAAAGCCAAGTTTTTTTGGGTAGATCCAGCTTACTAGCAGTTCCTTCGGTGTTTGTAAATGATGTATTTTGGGCAGACATCCTAGGAACTGTACTTGCTATAAAATTTTTGGCATGTAATATTGATATTGTGTCTCAAAATATCACACTTATGGAGAACTTGAGTACCCGGCACTGACAGTACTTTGTAATGTTTTTAATTTAGTAAGATATAAATATCCTACTTTAACAAGAAAATAACATTATTTAAAGTCAAACTCTAATCTATTGCCTTTCTTCGAAGTTTTACTCCTTGCTGTTTTTTTATTTCTCACTTACATATGTGGAATATACTAGGTAATATTTTTCTTGAATGGTAGTTACTCCTTATGTCACCGTAGCCCTCCAATTTTACACAATCTTCTTTTCTCCTCAGAAATTGTACTAAAACAGTTCAATTGGATGTTAATTGACCATAAAGTTCTAGTTTATTACAATTGATGAAAAAGGGTACATATTTTTCATATAATTATATAATAAAACTTTTCTAAATCTTGCAAGCTTCTTGCGAACTCAATAATCTTGGCGCTCAAGTGACTGCTCGTAGAAGGTAAAGTTTCGAATTTTCCTCTATGGTTTTTTGTAATTTGCCAAATTATACTTATTGTAGTCAATTTCTCAGTTTTATACATAAATTGCTGTTAGATATTGACATACAAGTGTTTCATCTGCTGCTTGTTCCTGTTCGAAGAAAGTCCCAAGAGATGTTAATGTTGTTAGAAAGTAAATATCTTTGCTTTCTGAATCGTCTCTGACTCTAATATTTGCTTGGCATTCTCTTTTTTGGCTTTCCTTTTATCTTGCAACTAAGATTTCTGAATTTTGCTTTTGACTATAAATTTTCATTTCAAGTTTCCCTTGTGTGTTTATTTTCTTTTTGATTAGATAAGCCTTAGATAGTCAGTGCTACTTTTTTTTTCTGTTGGGAAAATAAACAGTTCAAATGGAGTAACGTGATAAGCAAGGATTCATATAGCCGACCCAAACTTGTTTAGGATTGATGCTTAGTAGTTGTTATTCCTATAAAATAAACTTGCGATGTATTTGATAGTGTATTTTCCCAACATGTTGTGATCTTTCTTCCGAAAAACAATGTGCTGGAGAGAATTCTAGAAAATCACCCTACTTGTCATTATCGTTTGTTGCTTAATGAATTTGGAATTGATGAGGAAAAAAAAACCTTCCCTTATTCAACTCTTTTGCGTAAACTCTGTCTTTTCTTTTACACGTCTTCTCAGCAAAAATGTTATCTATAACACTTCTCTCGCTATATCTATTGAGTAACAAATTTTATTGTTGACTAACTCTATTGACTAAATAAAGCCGACCCCTTTCCCCTCTTTTCCCAGCTTATAAGGGGGATAATCCTTTTGAGATCTGAAAGCAAATCATTGCTAGTTACTTTTGTTTTCATGAAGCGGGGTTTGCTGGTGCGAAAAATATGTCATTGAGGTGGTGGGTAACTTTTAATCACCTAAATCTTGTACTCGCATTTGGTGCAAATTTTGTTGTGATTATAGTTCATTGGTGAGACTTGGTTAGATAATTAGTGGGCTCTTAATTATGCTTTAGCGCCTGTAGCAGTCTCTTTTTTTGATTACTGGCAATGTTTGATGTTGCAGTTGTATAATTTACATGATGGCAAAGAAAGCTGAATATGTATTCCTTGAAGAATGGCTATGCAGCAGCAGTGGCACCCACGTGAATACGACATTGAGACATCCTTCTTCGACATCAGCCCAAAATATCATCCGAGCATGGGCTGATCTTAGGGACTCCCTTCAAAATAAGTCATTCCAATCGAATCACCTCCAATCTCTAAGGACACTCGTCAATGCGCAATTCTCTCTTTATATTGCTGATCCACAAGCAAAGCTTCTTCTGTCTATTTTGTCCTCACAAAAAGTCTCCCTTCCGCAGGAATCTTATCCTTTATTTGTCAGGCTTCTGTATATTTGGGTTAGGAAATCATCTAGACATTCTCCTGGGGTCATTGATTCAGCGGTGGAGGTCCTCTTGCACCTTTTCTCTGGACATATTCATTCGAACAAAAGCTTATCTTTCTTCTCTGAAGGTGTTCTCCTCCTTGGTGCTCTTTCTTTTGTACCTTCAGCATCCGAAAAATCTAAAACGGTCTGCTTGAAATTGCTCTGTCAGCTCCTTGAAGAAGACTATAGATTGATCCGCTTGTCTGAAAGGGCAATCCCCAATGTTCTTGCAGGAATTGGCTATGCCTTATCTTCTTCTGTGAACATTTATTTTGTTAGAGTTCTCTGTTGTTTAATGGAATTGTGGGATAAAAGTGATGGTCCTTCTGCTAGTGTGTCTAATGGGCTCATGGTACTGCATCTAATGGAATGGAGTTTTTCAAATTTTATCAATTCCCACTCTGCAGAGAAGATTGATCTTTTCAGTAGAGAGGTATTGAAGAATACACGACCAGCATTCTCTTTGTTTGCTGTAGTCATGGCTGCTGCTGGAGTATTAAGAGTCATCAATAGATCTGAACAGAAAGCGTTAATGGAGTTAAAGACTTCTGCAGAGGGACGTATCGGGATTATTGCGCATGGTTTAGTTTCTAGTGCCAGAGATGCTGATTATGCTACCGTGGAGCCAAGAAACTCCTTTTTGTTACAGTGTCTATCATTAGCTTTATCTAAAAGTGGTCCATTTTCTTACCAAGCTCATGTGTTTCTATGCCTCACTACAGCATTGCTGACTGAAGTCTTCCCCTTGCCACGTATTTATGTCAAAATCCAAGAATCACCATCTGGAAACTTGGTGGGATTAGTTCTCAATGAGGTCCAGCAACATCTAGACAGCATTATTTTTAAGGAGGCAGGGGCCATAACTGGTGTTTTTTGCAATCAGTATGTCTTGGCAGATGAACAAAACCGAAGTATAGTAGAGGATATCATATGGAATTACTGTCGGGATGTCTATATGTGGCATCGACAGGTTGCTTTGATGCTTCGAGATAGGGAGGAAGCACTATTAGGGAATCTGGAAAAAATTGCTGAATCTGCTTTCTTCATGGTTGTGTTCTTTGCCTTGGCAGTAACAAAGCACAAGTTAGGTTTAGGTGCTCCCCAAGAAATTCAAATGAGACTTTCAGTGAGGATATTGGTTGCATTTTCTTGTATGGAATATTTTCGCAGAATGCGTTTGCCAGAGTATATGGATACGATTAGAGTAGTTGTTACAAGGGTTCAAGAGAATGAATCTGCCTGTGTCTCATTCATGGAGTCTCTTCCATCTTATGATGATTTGACAAACCAAGCTGGTTGTGATTTTTTTTTTCCTGCACGTTTGTAATTGTCAGTATGTTTGCTCTATTACAGTCTTTCTGAAAACATTACCTTTTTCCTTGCAGTACCTACTAGCTTTCAGAAAATGGAATATCTTTGGACTACTGATGAAGTGCAGACTGCTCGGATATTATTTTGTCTGCGAATAATCCCAACTTGCGTAGAATGTATACCAGCCTCTGTATTCCGCAAGGTGCTGGCTCCAACCATGTTCCTGTATCCTGCATCTGATGGATAGATCTAGAAACAACTAGGAAAGCTAAACTTGGTTGAATTTATGAAAATTTCCTTAATATGTTTAACCAGATACATGGGGCATCCAACTGGGAAAGTGGCTAAAGCCTCACACTCAGTGTTTGTCGCTTTCATGTCCTCTGTGAAGGATGCTGACCTAGATGAAAGAGTTACTTTAAAGGAGCAACTTGTATTCTATTATGTCAAGAGATCTTTAGAGGTAATATAGTTATCAAACTTAGTTGCTGTGATGCTTGAACTTGTTTTCTGATTTAACTGAAAGTTTAGGGATATCCTGGGTTAACTCCTTTTGAGGGACTCGCTTCTGGAGTTGTTGCACTGGTTAGACATCTACCTGCTGGAAGCCCGTCTATATTCTATTGCATCTCCTGTCTCATTGAAAAAGCTGATAGCCTTTGTAGTTCAGTCAATACTACTCCAAAAAATGACTTGTGGAAGAGTTGGGATGGAGAGTTGGAGCCTTTCAAGCAGATGTTGGATTTGCTTTTACGTCTCCTTTCTCTTGTTGATATACAGGTAAATGGCAATAATGTTTGACTTCAACTGGGCAGCCTAATGCTAGGCAGTTATAAGTAAATCATAAGGGACTTATGCATTTTATTGATAGCAAACACTCAATATGGGTGCTACTTCACTTTTAACGGTTTAACTTCTTGTTTCTTTCTTTGTTCATTTGAAAATTTGGGTATTTGGAATAAATTATAGGAGCTCTTTCTTGAATTAAGATGGAAGCTTTCTAAAATGGAAAAGAGAAAATGGAGAGATGCTTCAACTATGCAAATGCTGATTTTGTCTTATGCAGTGTTATCAAAGGCAAAAAGCGCAAAAAAGTTTTAAAACCCGTTGTAATGCGTGGGCTTTAATGAAAAAAGGCGCAACTGGAGGAAAAATTAAAAATATGTATATGTAGTCCAAGACCAATAATTATAAGCATGAATAACAAATATATGGACAAAAAAATTGAAGAAAAAATAACGATAAAGCGAGATATCAATTGTTCAGGCGCATTTTCAGGATTACACATATTGGCAAGGGAAGTATGCTTTAGAGCCTTGATGCGGCACTGAAACGCCCGCAAAGCGAGGCGAAGCGCTCAACATGCTTTGAGCCTCGCTTTTGGTAAGCGCGCTTTAAGCGCGCCTTTGAGAACACTGGTCTTACGTTTCCTAGCCACGGTTTATGCCTACTATGTCAACATAATGTACTTGAAATGGCAATAAAAACATTTTTTGCTCTCAGGTTCTGCCAAGTTTGATGAAGTTACTGGCGCAGTTGGTCGTTAGATTACCTTCCAATGGCCAGGATATGATTCTCAACGAGTTATATCAACATGTTGCAGAATCGGATGATGTTATACGGAAACCGACATTGGTTTCATGGTTGCAGTCACTTTCTTATCTTTGTTATCAAAATACTAGCAAGAGAACACCAAAAGGGGTTGGACAAGTAATACATGATTCCATGTCAGGGACGACGGACTCATTAAGCATGAATAAAATCAGTGCACGTCTATAAACATTTGAGGTATACTATACATCTGTCTCTCATTACTTGTGCTTTCATACTCCTTTAAGCTGCAGCTTGCCTTTGTTTTGGCTCCGGTGAAAATGCTTTGGGCCAAGACAAAGGCACATCTGTTGAGAAAGTTATTTTTTTTTTCCGAAAATAAAATCTATTAAGGAAGTTGCTAGACTTGCAATCCACATATTTGGACAGGGTGCATACCCTGTAAGTGCAACCTGGGAATTTTTCCATTATTAATAATTATTTACCTTATAAAAAAATGTTAGTGCAAGACGTTAGTCATGATAGATAGTTAGCTGTATTTATTGTAGCTTTAGCCTTCTATAGCCCCTCGTCTGGTCATTCAGCTAACCTATAAATCATCTAGGAGAGAATTTGTGCACTAATTGGAGTTGATTTTACCGCCAGAACAAATGTTTTCTGAGTATTTGTCTTTTCTCCTCATATACGGAGTGATAAATTTTTCGGCTGGTATTTTTGTGAGAGACCAGTGCCGAAGTTATTGCTAGTCGGCTTTAAATTTATGTGGAAGTCATTGACTCATACTTTTAATTTCACCTTAGTGTATTTTTAGTTGAGATAATTTTAGCTTTGGCCTATTTACCTGAAGTTGGTAATATTACCAAAATAAGAGCACATGTTCACAATGAATCATTAGTCACTTGAGGTTTCATGACATGAATAAAACACACAATCGTGGACATTGATTATGCAGGATTAATGAACACCAGAAATTTGTAAGATAAGTTGAATGCAGAAGATTTTGGCTTCTTTAATCTGATGAGAATGCTCATTGTCTGAACTGCATTGACTTGCAATATTGTGCATAAAGGAGTATTAGGATTTAGGACACTCAGGTTTTATTGCATTGTTGGTTATAACTGGTATTACTGGGAGCAATTAGGGAATAATGCTGACTACTGATTGATTTCTCTATGTAGCAAGAAGCAATGTGACAATTACGTACAAGTTACAATTATAAATTTCACACAGGAGTGAGGATTATGGATTGTTTTTCATAAGATATATTCTGCATATGTCCTTCATGCCTATGTGTTTCTGAAGTTATATTCTGCATATTTCCTTCATGCCTATGTTTTCCGGATCCTTTTCATTCTTGAAATTTCGACTCGGAATTATCAGGATCTGTCGCTAGTAATATGTTCAGCATTTAAATCCAGAGCAAATTCAACATTCAACACCATTTAAAATGCGTTGGCTTCTGCCCGTGGCTGCATCCCTTGAAGATTTACCCTTTGTTCATGAAGACTTGTGTGAGCTTTGAGATGGTATCAACACAAACTTGACCATCAAATTCAGTTCAGCAAGAGTAAGTATGCTGCAGGGTGAAGTGGCGGTTGCTCCGTTATACCAACTTCTGGCTGAGGAAATTGCTCCGTATTTTGATCTTGGACACTTGATCAGGCTCTCATTATCTCGCCTACTAGTTTTACTTGGTATTTATGTCTGGATTGTGAAGCAACTATGTCATTGCTCATTCCGCAGTGGATGGTGGCCTCTCTTCCTCCAACAAATTAATGCTGGAATAGATTGAAAATGTTTTAACATAGACATCATACGACTTATGGACTATACGGTTTTCTGTTTGATTATTCTGAATTAGGAATATTAGTTTGTTCGCAGGAATTGTTGGCAAACATTATGAAGCGGTTCTTCCCTCAGCTCACTCTTGTAGTAGGGGACTGGAGACTTTCAGAGGTGTAGGCTTAATTGGCTTTCACTTGGTGTATATATCCCTTTGCTCTTGAATAAATGCCCCAATACCGAATTCAATGTGTTTTGACTCATTTTGTTTCGTCTTTCTTCCAATTCTCATATTTATGTGTGACCGTATTTTGGCCAGAATGATATTTTATGAAATTTAGTGAAGGTTTAGTGATTTTGTTGTTAGAAAACGAAGTTTGATGATTTTTCTGCAAGTATATTACTCCCTCCAATTGAAAAAAATTGTCACTATTTTCTTACTGGTCCGTTTAAAAAAGATTGGCTTATTTAAGGACATAATTTTCAAAAGCTTTATATCTATAAAAATGTTATGGCATGGTTAACATCATAAGTTTCAAATACTTTTCTCTCTTTATTAAATTGTGTCATAAAAACTTGACACAATTTGTTAATTAACCCGTTATTCATGCTTAATAGGGCATTATAGTGAGATTTTTGAAGTTCTTCAACAATTTTTGATTTTATAATGGTTAAGCGTTTTCTTGGTACGGCTGTTTCCCAAAAAAAGAAAAAGAAAATAAGTGATCCTATTATTCATTTTGTTTGGCACCCTTAATCAAGAACCAATAATATCTTCATTTCTGTTCTCTTTCTTTCTTCTATCTACCAAAAATCCTCTACTCTTTAGTACGGACAATCTTCTATAGCTGCTAAATGTGTACATTAGAGAAGAGAGGCAACATCTTCCTCCTAACCTTAACTGGCACTGATGAGCACCGTTTACATCCCAACCTTATTGATTCCCTCGCCGCCGCTCTCCGCCGTCTCCGATCTGAATCAGCTTCTTCCTCTTCCGCTCTGATCACCACATCCCAAGGCAAATTCTTCTCCAATGGTTACGCTCTTAAGTGGGCCTTAGTTGACAAAGCTCGCGCACAACTCATGTCCAAGAAACTCCGCGCTCTTGTCTCCGACTTAATCACCTTGCCTATGCCCACAATTGCTGCTGTCACTGGACACGCATCTGCTGCCGGTTTTATCTTCGCCCTTTCCCATGATTACGTACTTATGCGTAAGGATCGAGGGTTTCTTTATATGAGTGAGCTTGATATTGGGTATAAAATTCCCATTTGGTTTTCGGCTTTGTTGAAGTGTAAAGTTGGGTCGCCGGCGGTTTGGCGTGAGGTGGTGTTGAAATCGGCTAAGATGACGGCTGAGATGGGAGTTGAAATGGGGATTGTTGATTCGGCTCACAGTGGAGCAGAGGAGACTGTGGAGGCAGCTGTGAGGTTAGGTGAAGAATTGGTGAGCAGAAATTGGGATGGGAATGTGTATGCTGATTGTAGGAAAACTTTGTATCTCCAGCTACTAAATTCTCTTGGTTCTGATGAGACTGTAGGAGATTATGGCAAGGAGGAAGAACCAAACAAGAATCTCTCAAGGCTGTGACCGATCGGAAGCGGATTCAAAATTTGAAGTTTATGCCTTGTTATAATGATCTTAAGTTAATAATGCAATAATGATTGGGTTCACGCTCAAATATTTATAGATATTTACAGCTTGTTTTGATGGTTGTTATATGTTGTTTCATAACGTATCATATCGTATTGTATTATACTGTATCGTTTGATGAATTTAATGTTTGGATAGATTATATAGTTTGCCGTTGTTTCATGATATCATGCACCAGAAATATGAAGAATAAAGTTGCACTATTATAAAGAAAAAATTATGATACAGGGTAAAATTATTATATACAATGTTCATTGTTTGGACTGCATTTACTTGCAATCGGATGAGGTTTTATTGCATTGTTGTTTATTCATAAACTGGTATTACAAGGAGCAATTAGCAAAGAATGTTGAGTAGTGATTAACTTGATAAATACAAGTTACAATAATAAATTTCACGCAGGAATGAGGATTATGGATTGGCTTTCTGAAATTATATCATGCATGTTTCCTTCAAGTCTATATTTTCTGGATCCCTTCCATTTTAAAAATTTCCACTCAGAATTATCAGGATCTGTTACTAGTAATAAGTTTACTGTGGCAAACCAGGCAAGATGAGTTCTGAGTGCTGCCTCCACAATCATCAGTTTGCTGTAAATTAAAATGTGTTAGCTTCTCCTGGTGGCTGCACTGCATCCGTTGAAGATTTACCATTTGTTCGTGTAGAATTGTGCGTGCTTTGAGATGGCGCGGACACTAATTTCAACATCAGATTCAGTATAATGAAGGAAGAGGAAGGTATGCTGCAGGGTGAAGTTGCGTTTTTTCTCTTTTATACCAGCTTCTGGCTAAGGAAATTGCGCCATATGTTGCTCGTGGACACCTATGTTGCACAGACTCTCCAAAATGATGCCGTACCCGTGTCGGATCCTTAAAAATACACTATTTTTGGAGGATCCGACACGCACTCGACAACATTTTCGGAGAGTCCGAGCAACATAGGTGGACACTTGGTTATCTCGGCTAGTTCTTGCTTAACTTTGTGTTTAAGTCTAGATCTGAAGCAGCTTTTCCATTGGTCATCTTGCAGTTGATTGTTGGTGTCTTTTCCTCCAACGAATAAACGCTGGAAAAGATTGAATATAGACATCATATGACTTCTGGACCAAACGATTTTATGTTTGATTATACTGTATTATGAATTTGTTAGAAGAAGTCCACAAACGTTGTGAAGTTTTCTTCCCTCAGCTCACTCTTGTAGTAGGACTGGAGACTTTCAGAGGTGTAGATGTAGTTGGCTTTCCGTTGGTGTATGTATGCGTTTGCTCTTGAATGAATGCCCAATACCGAATTCAGTGGCTTTTGACTCATTTCCTTTCGTTTTTCTCCAATTATCAAATTTTGTGTGATAGTAGTGAGTTTCTTTTACTATTATCCTCCAAATCTAGAGACATAGGTAGATTCATGATTTGAACATTATATATTCGAGCTTGGTATTTTATCAGAATTCATTCAATTTTTCGGACGAAATCTATTATGTGTACTTATCTTGTGATTTTTTTTGGTGTATATTAGCCTGTTTGGCCACGTGTTTTTTTGGCCAAAAATCGAGGTGTTTGGCCAAGCTTTTGGAGGGAAAAAAAGTGCTTTTGAGGAGAAGCAGAAGTAGTTTTTGAGAAGCAGAAAAAAATAGTTTCTCTTCGAAAGCACTTTTCTGAGAAGCACTTTTGAGAAAAATACACTTAGAAGCAGTTTTCAAAAGTTTGGCCAAACACTAATTACTGTTCAAAAGTGCTTTTCAAATTAATTAGCCAAAATAAGCTGATTTTAGAAGCTTGGCCAAACAGGCGATATATTAAGTTTGGGAGGAACTGTAACCTGTTTGGCCAAGCTTCTCCAAGCCAAAAATATTTTCTTTTCTTTTCTTTTTTCCCAAAGTTGAAATGTTTGGCCAACTTTTTGAGAAAAGAAGTGCTTTTGAGTAGAAGCAGAAGCATTTTTAGAAAAACAGAAAAAATAATTTTTTTCTAAAAGTACTTTTGAGAAAAATACACGTATAACCTGTTTGGTCAAACAACTTAATTTTTGGGCCACAAATGCTTTTTTTGGCCAAACTTTTAGATGAAAAAAGTACTTTTATGGAGAAGCATAAGCATTTTTCGAGAAGAGCTTATCTCCAAAAGTGCTTTTCTGCAGTTGCGAAGCTAGAAATTTTTTCAAGAGTATTCATATTTGGAAAAAGTGAAAAGAAATTCCTGGCAAACGGGGGTCCAATGTGTGTTATATACCTCTAAAACGTAATATTTTATCTATATACACAGTGCAATTTTTCGACGAAGGGTCTTGTGACCATGTGGCTTCGCTACTGCTTTCGTGAGAAGCACTTCTGAAAAAAAATATTTAGAATAATTTTTTAAAAGCTTGGCCAAACACTAATTGCTTCTATATTTTTCAAATAAATTAACCAAACACAAATTATTTCTTACCAAAAATAATTTTGAATAAAAATAATTCTCAAAATAAACTTATTTTTCCAGCTTTGCCAACCAACACGAGAGAAACCAAGACAAGACAACCAAAAAAGAACAGAAAAAAACTTATGATATTTAAGTGGAAAATGAGGACTGCAATTCATTTCAGCTGGGAATCATGAGAGTGGCAGTGCCACGTTGTGGAATTCCATTAATGAAGCCTGTCAACAAATTCCCCTTCTTCTCTTCCACCCTTTCGCCTAAAACTTGTGCTCGAACCTTCTCTACCAAAATGTCAACAACCCCACCTTCTCAACTTACCCACACAATCAATCTTCCAGCCCAGCTCAATCAACCCATATCTATTATTGCTGCTCCCGGCGTCTCCGATGTCCAGTTCAGGCAAATCCTTTCACTCGCTATTTCTTTCTTTTCTGTTTCTGGGGTTCTGTTTTTAGCTTTCAACTATTGTAGTTCACGTCTTAATATAGTATTTGTAGTGAAGTTTTTGGCTTTTTTTATGTTAAAGATTGATCTTTTTTCTTGGCATGAATGACTTGTTTTGGAGTGCGTCCATTTATTCTTTCTTTCTTTCTTTTTTCTTTTTGAGGGTTCTATGTCTAGCTTTCAGCTTATGTAATTCACGCTTAATTTGGTATTTGTAGAGAGTGTTTTGGAAGTTTTTCATGATTTTGAAAAAATGGATTTTTTTTTTTACATGTTTAAGATTAAAGCATTCTTCTTGCCTCTTGCCATGGCCTTGTATTAACTGAGCTGTTTGGAAGTCCCTCCATTTGTTATACCTTTGTTTTTGTTTTTCTTTTTGGGGTTCTAATTTTAGCTTTCAACCTATACAATTCACACTTAATATGGCATTTGTCTTGAGGGTTTTAGAAGTTAAGACTTTCTGGGAAAAAAAAGGAAGCTTCTTCTATGTTAAAGATTAATGATTTTTCTTGGTATGGCTTAGGTAGTGGCGAAGCTAGGAATTTACTCAAGGGTGTTCAAACTTGAAAGAGGTGAAAAAAAATTCTCCGAGAAAGAGTGTTCGATATATGTTATATACCTCATAAATCTAATATCTTACCTATATACGCTGTGTAATTTTCCAACAAAGGGTGGTCAGCCTTTATAACATGTAGCTTCGCCCATGGGCTTAGGATTAAGTGAGCTGTTTGGACGTCCCTTCATTTGTTATATCTTTCTTTTTTCTTTTTGGGATTCTAACTTTTAGCAAGCAACTTCCATAATTCACACTTAATATAAATATCTGTAGTGATGTATTAAGAAGTCTTTAAAGCTTTTTTAAAAAAAAAATCAAGCAAGCATTTTATGTTAAAGATGAATCATTTTCTTTGTATGACTTTGTATGGAGTTTGAGTGAGCATGGTTGGAAGTCCCTCCAGTTGCTATATTGATGTGCTATTTTAGCATTCAACTTATGCATGCTCGCTATGGCATTTGTTGTGAGGTTAAGTAAGTGTTTCAAGTATCTCGGGAAAAGGGTGAAGCATTTTTTTTTGGTTTGGCTTTGAATTATAATGGCTGTTTGGAAGTCCCTCCTGTTGCTATTTCTTTTTGCTTTTTTCCTTTCTTCTAGGGATTTGTAATTTACTCTTAATATGGCATTTTAAGTCAGATTTCTTGAAGATTTTCGAAAGAGGAAGCATTTTATGTAAAGGTTAAGACTTTTCTTACTATGGCTTTGGATTGTGTGAATTATCTATTTCCTTGTAGGAATGCTATTGAATCCTCATTGTTTAAGCAGTGGTTAAAGAACATACAAGCTGAAACAGGACTGCTGGCTAATGGAGCTATGTCTTTAAGACAAGTTCTTATTCAGGTCTCAATCTCAAGTTGTTCTTTTAAAGTATGAAGATTGTGACTTTTATTTGTTCACTAGCTTGGATGAATTACATTGTTGCCAGAGCCCTTCTAAATTTATTAAAAAATGGATAATGCTGGAGAAAATGACATGTCTTTTTATCTTGACTGATGCTGCTTAACTACATTGTTGTTGAGTATATTATGTCCAATTAACATTTATTAGACGAATGAATATTTAGGTTTATTGGCACCTTATGCTCCTTAAAGATTGCCATGCTGCCCTGACAGCCTGACATGGCTGTCAGTTGTGCTCTTGCCTTCTTCACGTTATGTGTCGATGTTAAGTTGCAATATCAGCGACTGGAGACATAGTGACGAACACCGAATTTCAATCTGTTGTCGGTCCTGCTACTGCAAGCATTAAGTTTGCTTTACAGCTGATTTTCCTTTTTATGTGTTTGAGCAGGGTGCAGATATGTTTGGAAAGCATTTGGGCTTTCTAAAGTTCAAAGCAGATATTATTGATAAGGAGACAGGTCAAAAGGTATCTGAGTAGAATTTCCCATCCCATTTATGTAACTCATTCAGTCGGACAATGAATAGATTCTTTTAAAGCTGTGGTTTCCTTAATTTATTTTGTTTATACTGGGTCTTTTGTCCAAGTATCTTAGAGCGACGAAAAATACAGTACTCTTGACATAGCTTGTCATTACTAACATTACAATGATATGTGTCTTCCATTTTCTTTTTCCTAGCTTAGCCTTGGTTGCGACAAGGGCAATTTCTTTCCAGTCACTATTGCTTCTTTTGTGTGTAGGTTCCTGGTATTGTCTTTGCACGGGGTCCAGCTGTTGCAGTGCTAATCCTTTTGGATTCTGAGGGTGAGACGTATGCTGTGCTTACGGAACAGGTAGGTCCCAAGTTCCAACTATCGACTCCTCTGTTTATATAACGTTGAAAATTATCTCACAATACTGATTAGGTGAGGAAATCTATGAAGGTTCTCTACCTCTATTACCTTTTTAACTCTAAAAAAATTCAAATTGTTTGAAAGGTTAGGGTACCTGTTGGGAGGCTAATTTTGGAATTGCCAGCAGGAATGTTGGATGATGACCATGGTGACTTTGCTGGAACAGCAGTTCGAGAGGTCTCTCTTTCCTCACTATCAAAGCTTTATCCCCTTCCCCACCCCAAATAATCCAGGCAATATGATGCCGAAAGCTATCACATATCACATATTCATCCATGCACAGGACATGTCAGAGTTACTGTTTTCTGGTCACAGATGATTTTCTTACAGTTGTGTTTGCAACCAAGTATTCAGACAAAATTTATTTTAGATCTAATGGTGTATATAAGAAATTACAGTGGCTTTAATCATTTGAAGATCCGGGGTTGTTGTATGGTCTCGTTCAGAAATATTTCGTAGAAGGCTTGTATTTGCTTTGTAATTGTCTATAAAATGTTTAAAGAGGGCTCGTATTTGCTTTTGCAAAATATTTGAGTCACAGATAATAACGTACAAACGATAGATGCTGAAGGATTATGTTAGGTTGTGCCAGGCATTGTCTTGTCACTTTTTGGTAGCTGTTACAGGGATATTCCGAGTAAGGTGACTAATATGCTCACAGACTGAATCAACAGGGAACACCGAAGATTAAGTAGGTGTCAACAGTCAATCCCAAGCAAGTGTCAACATTGAGTTAATTTGTCTAAATCTCATGCATTAATGTAATTTTGAAGGCGATAGTCAAGTCTAGATTTAAACTTTATGGTAAGTCTTAGTCGTCAAACTATCATTTTTAAGGTGTGCAGGAGATTGCAAGTAGCCAACTTAACAGCAAGAAAAGGAATAATCATGTTGCTAGCCCATATTGGCTTTTGTACCTAGTTGACAACAGCCTGAGGTACAAGGAAATAGAATACATGAATCTTCAAAAGATGAAGTAAAAAGTTCTCCAGATAATACAATGAGCCAATACTTAGTCAGCATATGCTGCACTCATTAAGATACATACAGAGTGAATATGAATTTTCTCAAAGTTTTCTAGACTGGAAAGCTGTTCCCTTGTTTCGTGGCTAATAATGGAAGTTCCTTCTTTTCTGAGGAGTTAATGGAATCCAGAAATTTGCTGATGTTTGTGTATGTGTGTCTCTACTGATCCTTATAGGAACATTGTAACTTCCTTTTGAC
Organism: Nicotiana paniculata; assembly: GCA_005239505.1. NCBI lineage: Eukaryota > Viridiplantae > Streptophyta > Magnoliopsida > Solanales > Solanaceae > Nicotiana > Nicotiana paniculata. The sequence goes on along the minus strand of ML336761.1, from coordinate 11,853 downwards.
AAGCAACTATCTGTTTTACATATTTGACAACTTAGTTGCAGTATACTGTATAATCAAGTGCTGCTTTTGAATACTTATGTATGTGCATATATATATATCAGTGGATGGCAAATCCGGAGAGTTTGACATTGCTATTTGGCCAAACTTCTAATTTAAGTATCTGATCTATATGTCTCAGGTAGAGGAAGAAACTGGAATACACCTGAATGTTCATGATATGGTCGACCTCACTGCTTTTCTTGATGCATCGACGGGGGGAAGAGTTTTTCCTTCTCCTGTAAGCTTCCACCATCTTCTATAAGACTCAGACTATTCTGACCGCATGCTCTTTTGGATTTTGAATTATGGGAACAATAAGTCGAAAAATTTGCATAAACGGCTAGTTTCTGCTAAAAAGTATATGAAAGGGTATATATGTTATAGTTGCTTCTAGCCTCGTATTAAAAGAATGTTGACGGTTAATACTTCTAGTGGTCAGTAGTTTCAACTCATTGCACCACTTGCTCTAGTGTTAGGAACCTGGAATGACGTTGGATACTACTCCATGCGCACATGAAATTATAAATTTTGAGAACCTTGCCCCAGTCATGGTTTTTCAGTATAGTAAAAATCATAATCAGCATGGAAAAGCTGCCCATTTTCTGGAACAGCAGTAGCTTCTTTCTCGCATTTAAGATAAAAAAAGGGCAGCTTGGTGCACTGAGCACCCACTATGCACGAGGTTCATGTAGGGTGACTACATCAGGTCTATCGCCTTACGTTGGGTCTATATTTCGCATTTAAAAGATGGAGACTTTTCATTATTATTTCTGCCTTCTATGTTTCTCTAACACTATTTCTTTGATTTTGTTGTTCTTTTGATGTTAGGGTGGCTGTGATGAGGAGATCAGTTTGTTTCTATACAGAGGAAATGTCAGCAAAGAGAAAATCCAACAACTGCAAGGGAAAGAAACTGGACTACGAGACCATGGGGAGCTGATTAAGGTGCATGTGGTTCCATATGATAAACTGTGGCGTGCCACAGCTGACGCAAAGGCTCTGACCGCAATTGCCCTCTATGAGATGGCCAAAAGAGATGGGCTGCTGCCTTGCTCGACGACGAGTTAATATTCTCTCCCATTTTTATCTCAATTTACTTTATTGTTTGCTTGGCTGATGACTTCTACATTATGGATATTCCTGGGTGAACACTCCTGGCAACTGCATCTGTTGCTTAGTTTTGAACTTTTCTACATTAGACACACAAAAGCTGTTTTGCATAGAACACAATTTTATCATTTCGAAAAAGATAATAAAAAAGGGAAAGAGGCCTAAAAGATGACAAATGTATTAACTCTATTCCGTTTTACCGTTTATTCTGTTCCTGCTATGGATGGGTAATATTGGCTTCAGGATGTTGTTATCACAACATAGCACTGCTATTTAGCTATGAGCTTGTATCTCCTTCAAAATGCTGCGACTTATTTTCATATTAAATAAAGTAAAAGAAACTGATTGCTTCTAAATTTGGAGTCAAACACGCCAAATTGAAATTTTTTGTTTGTCTCGAAGAACCCATGGGAATTAGTCTTACTTCCAATCCTTTAGAGCAAAATATTACTGGTTGCAGCTTGAAAATGTTGAACGTCGAACATCACTGAAGAAAATATTTTCCAATTGCAGTTGGAAAACGACCCTGCCATCCCAAATTAAGCTTGATGCTTTGTTAACATTTAATTCATCGGCAATCCTTATTGAGATATAAAGATGAGCAACTCTTTAAATAGAAACCAAGAAATAAGTGAGGAAATGATGACATTTATTTTGATACATACATTAAAGTGATCCGTCCAACCTGAAAAGCTTCATGATCTTGGGAATGATGGAGAGAGAGGTAGTATACAAAGAACATATAAGTCTAAGATAGTGCAAGTGTTCAAAGTTTGTTGGTTGCTTCCCAAATAGTTGTACCATCACAAGTGCAGAGTTTCTTGTAGTTCTCACCAACTCCTGCACTTCTAGCTATCACTGCTGCTTTAAGACCTGGATCCGATTTATCCTCAGTTGCATATACTGCTATGGCTCTCCCAATCAGGTCAGCAACTTTCAGCTTCTCTTTAGCACCAGAATAGAATGACTCACCTTTCTCGTCAACTTCCAGTGTTCCCAGGTCACCAAGTGGCTGAAAATTGGAAAAAAGATCAGAAAGTGCAGCACATCACTTTTTGGTGCAACTTTTTTCAACACAATGTTCAGGGCTAAGGGGGGGAAAAGAAAAGCAAAATCGATATTCCCTGTTTGTATTATGATATCACTGCGGGAACAACCATCTTGTTTTAGTTTTTCCCAGATTGTCAGATCACTACCAAATAGTCTCAATATAGAAGTCATGAAGAACGGAACCAAGCATGCAATCTCGTGAGGGGAAATGGCGGACCCTTCCAGAACCAAGGAACTCATCAGGATACTCACCATTTTATCATTTATCACCTTACACGAAATTCTTTACTATTAGGCAAAGCAAGAAGGACTACAAAAGTCACAATACCTAACCACCCTGTTAAATGCATGGCCTTCACCAAGTAAACCCCCATCTCCCACTCCCAGAACAAGAAAGCGGGAAACAATAGAAGGGAATCGGACAGAGTATAGGTACGTCTTAGCTTGAATAGTAACTTGTACATGGTGTTACTAAAAACCCACACAAACCAATCATGCATTAGAACCTCGTCCATTGGGCACCTTTAGACACTCAAAACAAGGAAAGAATTAACACAACAAGAAAGTGTAGCTATTCATTTCACCCTTTGGAGTATCCTGTTTCCAGACGACTTCCATTCCATAACTAACAGCATGGATTATTAGATACATTTCATTGACAATGGACCACATAAAAATATTAACCATAGTCCTTCAAGCACTTAAAGCGTCCATACGTGAGATCAGTTGAGAACCTGACTGCATAAATAATAGATAAGCATGCTGATTCCCTCTAGTTCTCTGTGTAAGGATAACGGCTACTGCAGAATCCATGCCCCCGCCCAAAAAAGGAGGAAAAAACAACTATGCCTCAATCCCAAACAACAGGGGGTCGGTTACCTCACTAACCATGTTACTCCAATTAAACTCATCTCAGGCCAATAACATCCAAAAAAAAAAAAAAAAAAGTTCTTTATATTTTCTATTGATGACGTATAAAACCCTGAAACGCTAAACGGCTCCTAGAAAAGCATAAGACATAGAGTAAAAGTGCTACCATGACGAACATATTCTCAACTAACAGGTATCAGCTATGTAGAGTTCACAGGAACAGGGGAATATAACATATCATATTTAAATCAGACATTTTTCTGAGTATTACTTACTGGACTATACAATTTCCCAGTACTAGCTGCCCCTCTCGTCAAATCACCAAATTCATTAATTGACCAAGCATGCTTTCCGGGTGTCAGTCCACTGAAGTTTGCTTCAATCCTAGTTAATTCCATATTGACTTGAGCCAAGCGAACAACGCCAAAAATGTCTGGCCCTTTGAATTCCGCAACAGCAGCAGATATAAGGAAATCTACAAAGCATGGCAAACACATAAAACTGTTGGATACATCGCATTGGAAATAAAGAAGATGAAGCTGAAGAAATCTAAAGCTCATGAGGTAACTGCTTATGATCCCCCGTTTGCATTCATTCTCTCAGTTCAGCACTTTAGAAAACATTATATACAATAATCATAGGCATAGCTGATTCTGGTCATCCTGTGAACCTAGCCAGAGATGTGAAATATAATGGTTCACAAACTTTCTATAGTACTAACCGGCAAAACATCAGACATACAATTAGCTTTAAGACTGGAACTATACCATCTGGAACTCCTTGTCCAATAAGTCGGGCTTTTCGACCTGTTTGCTCCAAGGCTTCTGTCAAAATCTTCACAGGTGAAGATCCAAGAACTCTCACTACTTGATTATCGAGGTCCACATCCACATTCTTAACACCTAAAAGCCACACAAAAGATCTCTTTCAATGCTAAAACCAAATTGATGAGTTTTTACAGAAAAGAGCCTCATGATCAGGCATGATTTCTTGTTTTTAGCACTTACCTTCAACAGTTTGCAGTTTGCTCTTGACTGCCTTAACACAGCCTTGACACGACATGTCCACCATAAATTCTGTCTGTCACCAAGTTGTTAATACCATCAATTTAACGCGAGAAAGCAACAATAATGTGACATAACAATCAGAAGTTATGAGTTCTTATGAGACATTTTAAATTAGAATAATTCCAACATAATGCAAGCCCTCCACTCCCCAACCCTAAAAATCATCAACTCACAACAAAACTAGTAAAACCAAATGCGAACCGCAAACATTAAACCCTCTTCGATAACAACAAAACTAGGTTATCCTCAGCATAAGTTGGTGCACTAACATTAAGAGATGCTTCAAGGAAAAACCCAATAAAGATCAGCATTCTTGACAAATCAATCACATTACAGCCAGCATGAGGAATTTACCTAAGCAAGTAATCAAGGAGAAAAAGACCCGCTTATATTATATAGTCAAAAGCACAAGTATATATTTTTTTTACAATGAATATTGCTTATAACAGAGCACTATATAAGGCTCCGCCCTGCCTTCTTACACAAGATGTTAGTTGATCGACCTAAAGCAAAGGAGAAAAGAGAGGTCCTAGATTGATCTTGTACTATATTGTACCTTTCTTTGACTCAAATGTTGTACTGCATTGTAGTACTATCCAAAGTACACAGTTACTATATTTACCATAATAGACTTGTTTGCCAGTACAAGAGTCCCTATTTATTGTACCGGTCCAGATATGCTAATATCCACGACAGTGTAAAGAATTATACACTATTATTGCAGGTAACCTGCCTTACCTTAAAGATTACCAATCCAAGATATCTTTTGAGTGACTTTTACACTGTCTATATATAAGTTAAACTCATTTCTCATTTTTCCTCTCAAATCAAAACTACATAGAAAAATATACTAAAGCCTAACGGAGAACGTACCAGTAACTCAGGCAAGACGGCACCATTCTGCAAATGAAAAATCACATTACAGAATTAGAACTATAACATCAATTGATTGCCAAAAGAAATTAAAAATAGACTAGTTTGCAGTTGTGGCTTAGGAATAGAGGTGAATCTCAAATTTAAAGAGACTAATAGAGTAAATGCACCACTTAATATCCGAATTAGTTCCCACGGCTTACGTGTTGAATCAGCCTAGGGGAAATTCAGCAAATTTCTGAAAAATAAAAGAGTTAAGAGGAGTAAATTATACCTCGACGGAAGTTTGATGATTGGAAGAAGGCGCGTCCATATGAAGAGCTGAAGGAGGACTTGATTTTTCTATATTCTTCGCGAAGCTTAATCGGAGATTCGGATTCGAAGCAAATTTTAGATTTTTCAATAAGCGTTCGAAGTGCGAAGAAGAAGAAGAAGAGGAGGAGGAAGAGGAAGAGGAAATGGAAGAAACAGCAAAAGCAGCAGCTGGAATAACAGCAGCAATGGCGGTTGTTTTTGCAGTCACAATTGACCTCAAAAATGCCATTTTTTCACAATCCTTTTATATATTCATTCATAACAGTTGAGATAGAGAGAGAGAGAGAGAGAGAGTCGTCGTCAGACTTCGGAACGCAATCTAGATTCTAGAATCATCGACTTCCTCTATTCAGCTAATTGGGCTGTTTAAGTTTCATTGGGCCACATAATTTTGGAAAATTGACACATATAACCCACTGCTAATGGATGAAGTACAGAAATAGCCTTAAAATGAATGGTATGGGCAAGTTTAACAAGTGTAGCCCCTCATTTGCATTATGGATAACCTTTTTTATTTTAACCTTGAAATTCTGCCCATGAAGCAAGCGAAGATCAAAAGTTAAAGATCACATCAAAAAGTATCATATTTCTGTAACTGCTTTCCTAATTATACTATATTAGAAACTTATTTATTCATATTTTTTATGTTTTGTAGTTTTTAATAAGTATCTAGTTTTTTCTTACAAATTGTATATATTGCTTATTAAAAGGATCTCACACCATTATTAGTGCATTCAATTAAGTGATTCAATTACATCCTTTCCTTTTTTCCCCCACTTCTCTTCTCTCCTTTTTTTTAACATCAAAATTCCTTAATCTATGTCCAAAATCTCCATCTTCTCTCTTTCTGCCATTGCCGACAACTTTATATTACTAAAAAATATTCAAAGACTGTGTGATAATTGTATCACAATTGTATTTGAATTGTATCAGATGCATTAATGCCTAAAATATAACTGTGTCATACTTATATCACAATTGTATCTAACTTGTATCTGGTATATTAATACTCAAAATAATACCTGATACAATACTAATAAATTAATATACAATTATCATACTTGTGATACAAACTGGGAAATTCGTCACGAACTCACAATAACTCGTAACAACATACAATGAATATACAATTATCATATATTTGTAATACAGTTCCAGTAACAATTAGGATACGTATACAATTATAATACTTTCACGATACATTTCTAAAAAAATTGTTATACAGTTATGATTTTCATCTTCTTCAAGTTTCAATTACAACTTTACACTAAAAATTTAATATAATATATTAGTATTGTATCGAGTATTATTTTGGATATGATGTATTCACATACAATAATGATTTTAGAAAAAAAAGAAAACAAGATTCAAAAAACTTACCCACAACTTGATTCTAGAGCAATATTCTGTATTTCGTCTGCATTGTATCAATAAGAAATAGAGATTTTGGGTGATTAGTAAGAAAGAGAGAAATGGATTTAAAAACCTTTGGAANGGGTGTTATAAAAATAAAAGAGAGATTTTGGGTGATTATTAAGAAAGAGAGAAAGAGAAACATAATCTTAAAATGTTGGGAGAGTTATTGAAAATGGGGTGGGTGTCTTGTAACTTACAGGGTAAAATTAAGGGATCTTGAATTTTTTTCTTTTTAATAATTTTGTATATAAATTGTAAATATAGATATACAAAATAATTAATAAGGAACTTAAATAAACATGGTAAATAGATTTCTATTATAATACAACTAGGTAAAAATCTAATTAACTATTAGCAACATTTTAGTCAAAAATTAGGTTTACCAAACTGTAGCCCAAAAAAAAATTGACCAGAATAGCCAAATTCCAAAAAGATTGACAATGATAGCCGAATTCTCCAAAATGGACAGAGATACAAACGATCTTGGATATTGATCCCTGTTGTTTCCAGTTCATTCAATTTTGATAGACAAAACATCTGAACTGTCGATGACGATTTACATCTATCATCATATATTGTAACCTCACCAATTAAATCTCATTTTATTTAAAGCTTCAACTGAAATCTAAAACTTTTTAGTTGTTTCTTGAGTGAGCGTGGTAGGAATTCATTGGAAATCCTATACAAAATTTGAGGAAGATTGGAGATGATTTAGACCATGTTGGAATTAAAATTTGGAGCTAAAATTGATTTGGATAACATCAGCACGATAATATATATCATGTGTATATATCGTGTATATCGACCCGGATTTTCATGGATATGAAAATATACATGATATATCAGAGATATATGGATGTACCTGAAAGAATATACAAAGACCTATAGTGAAATATACATAGATACACACCGCGTTCGGCTCGTTTTCTTCAACGGTCCGGCTCAAAATTTCGTCTAGTAACTCTTCAACTTAACCCAAAATGAGCTCAAAATTTAGTACAAGCTTCACACCCACTCCAGCTTATAACACTTTTTAAATTTCAATTTTCAGATTTGAGAGCTAAAAGCTTGATCAACAGTCAAGATCTTCTTCATAATTCGGTGATCTCAATGGGTTTATGATAGTGATATATTGAAGGCATTGGTAGTGTTAATGGTGGCATTGATATGGTGGTATAATACTACACGTTGGAGGAATGGTAATGGTAGAAGAAGGTAAATTATTTGAACTTTGTTAATTATTTTTATTAATTTTACCAAACTTGGCTAAAACATGCCAATAATAATAAATTGGGATATTTCTTGCCATATGTTTGGCCGGCTGGCCGTAGAGGGCCAAATTTTCTTTTATACTACTTGTCATTGCATGTCAATTTAACTTGATGACGTAACAACTTTTGNTACATCACATTCATGCATTTACGATTCATGTGACGGTATTGATACTCTTGAAAGGTGTTCTATTTGCTCGCAGTTCCCGTTTGATACCGGATAAAGCAAATCTTGGTTTTCGTTTTCCTTGTGATGGACCTGGAAGAGGGGGTACATGTCAAGTATCGGCCTGGGATCATGTCTTCTTAGGACTATTCTGGATGTACAATGCAATTTCGGTAGTAATATTCCATTTCAGTTGGAAAATGCAGTCAGATGTTTGGGGCAGTGTAAGTGATCAAGGGGTAGTAACTCATATCACGGGAGGAAACTTTGAAAGAAAGGGCCCGCTGATAGAGCTGGGCGGGGAGGCGATACTTGCTATCAGGTCAGAGAGAGGCCTGGCCCGTAAGCTGGCCCCCTTATTATTAATGCACAAAACATAAATACTTTATTTTATTTGAGGAAGTACTTGAAATAAGTTTTATTTTATATATTCATATTATATTCATATATTAATAATAAAAGAGTGTCACATAAAATAAAATAAAGAATTATCTTAAGTAAGCTTGGTCCAAGCCTACTAAAGAAGGACCAGCCTCCTCGTGGTGATTATAGACAGGGGCAGATTTAGAGGGACGAAAGATGTTCACCCGAACCCCCTTCGTTGAAAAATTACTTTGTATATGTTACGCATAATCTGTTTTTTTACCTCTATATATTATGTTTTGAATCCTCTTGACACAACCTAAAAACACAACTTAGTAGTCAAGGGGGTTCAAAACCTTTGTAAGGTCATTGATTCTATTCTTACCTGACACAACCTTTTGAACTTTTTTCTTTTTTTGAACCCCCTTGGAGGTAATTCTGCCTCCGCCACTAATTACAGGACACCTCTTATCGTTCATCTCTACTGTGACATGTTTGCTCCCAGTTATATGATCAACGGGATCAGTCGACTAGAAAGTAGGTCTACTTTTCTTCCATGGCTTTTTCAATCACAGATTTGGGTTTAGTAGAGGACCGACTTGTTTCCTTCATGCCCAAGAGAATGTTGTGAGGGACGTGAGAAGCTAGAAAATTCTTATGCTATCAAATGTATATAACTTAAATACTTTAGTAATAAGAACGTGGACGCCTGATGTAACGGGTCACTAAAGAATTGACACGACCCAATTTCTTCTCCGTTGGGTATCATGATGACACCTAGTCTTAAAGACTATGTAAGTCTAACACTTACGGAAAATATAACAACAATAAATTGACATCTAAAAATTTCTGAAATAAATTCTTTATACGATAAGCAAACTCCCAAAACCCGGTAATACAAGTCATAAGCTCTACATAATTTTTACTACAACTTCTAAATACAATTGTTCAGAAATAAATAAAGACAGTGCATGAATCAAAATTGGACTGTGACTCCGAAGCCTGCGAAGGCTGTAGCAGGTTTACCTTTGAGTCTCCATAACAACAATCTACGCTGCTAGCTATGATCAACCGGCTATTCAATACCTGAAATCTGTACAAAAATGTGCAGAAGTGCAGTTTGAGCACACCACATCGGTGCCCAGTAAGTATCAAAACTAACCTCGGTGAAGTAGTGACGAGGAACAATCAAGACATCCACTGGTCTAATAAACTGAACAAGTATAAGTATAGGAACAACAAAATATGATATCTACATAAAGACTACGCAATATGGCTAACAATACAATAATTACAATAAAAAAGGAAACAACAAGTATCGGCGGAATACCATAAAAATGACACAGAAGAGTGAATGAAACACAACCTAAATCCGGAATCACATATACAACAAGGACAAGTAATAACTCAGCAATTACAACCGCTTTTACATCAGGTTTTTGTCAACTCCACGAGGTACCTAACCTCGGACAAATCACAATTCACGGGTCTCAATACCTGAACCCTAACACTGGTAATCTTGTGCCTTCATAACACCTCATAACCGCACTGACGACTCGCGTGCCTATAGAGCCATTCTCACATTGAAGGCAAATACAACAAGAGTATCTATACTCAACGATATACAGAAAATCTCTTAGCTGATAAGAATGCTGAACTACGTATATGCTTGTGCAAGTATCCTAACATAGTTTCAAACCAACCAGTAAGCATAAGAAAAGAAACGGACAACATGTAGAATATTTCTTTACAACGTTCACAAGATAAAGTTCACACCGATAAGAGGCACTACACAATTATCAACAACAAGAATGCCCCCAGGACAATACAAGACATCACAAATCAGTCCCTGACATAGCCCACTTTGTCTCGCCACATGTGCAATAGTAAAGTGAATGCCCGCCTTGTCTTGCCACACGCGCACGATAATGTTCCCACCTTATCACGCCACATGCACAACCCACATATACATATCTCGCCTTGTCATGCCGTATGTTCATGTCACGCCCCAAAACCGAGGGACGAGACCGGCGCCTAACCGGATGATCCCGGCCAAGCGGACCTGGATTGCCTTTCCTTCCCAACGCGTTACCCCGTGTTTATGATATACAATATTCCATATGAAATAGCAAATTAAATCAAAGCATGGACTTACAACTTAAGTTCATTTATCCTTTTAACATTTTAGCATTTGATAATCCCAAAAGATACAAGCTACATGCAACATTTCCGATTCAGTCCACGATTACGAGTAAATACAACTACTGCCCAAAAAATATATATACAACCCACATAGTATCCACGGAGCCTCTAAGAATACTAGGAGTTAACATAGATTTGCCGGCGACATGGCCCCGACTATACCTTTAAAGACACAACATATACAAAAGAAGATGATATAGACTACACACGGCCCCGAGAGGAAATGGGGCTCACCATAACTGCTGAAAGGATGAAGAGGAGGCACCACTATTGGCGGTCGGAACTGCCTTCTATAAAACCACCTACATCTATGTAAAATATGTAGAGCCCCCGACAGAAGGGACGTTACTACCATTGAATAGTACTAGTATGTATGAACAAGCTTCATTCTAAGTAGAATCAAACAGTACACAAATAGAGATCAGTTAGGGAAACCAAAAAAATACCACACAGAAATACAGAAAATCACAAATGAAGGTTCCACAGTTACTCATTTCAATTTTTCATTTGTTGCGGCGCGTAACCCGATCCTACCGTACAGTCACATCTCACCTTTATTGCCTCTCCACCCTTATTACTTCGTGTTGCGGCGCGCAACCCGATCCCACCGTACAATCACATTTCACAGCAATAACCACCAACAATTAAATCACAAAGATCTTCATCATGAAGAACATAAGTTCATATCAACCAATAACTATGTGCAATCAATGTACAATGATCCTTACCAATCAGTAATTCATATATGGTGTTGCCACAATCATTTAACTCAATAAAATCAGTCCATATTTACTTTCATCATTTGCTAAACTGCCTTTAGCACTTTGATACGTTCAACAATGTAATTAATAGAAACATCAACCAACGATTCAATCACAAAGACTCTCATCATCAAGGATATTCATTCGTAACAACCAAGTAACCATATGAAATCAAGGCCATAGAAATCTTTATCAAACAGTGCCTCATATACGGTATGCCATCAACATATAGCTCAATTAGTTTATCCGCGTTTTCTTTCCATTATTTACTACACAACATTTAGCAGTTAGATACATTCAACAATTGGATTCGTTATCATTTCTTTCGTTTGGTAGTACATCCTTGCATA